>JAAGEH010000027.1:5542118-5582674 GCA_011751065.1 Lasiurus cinereus
ACACACACACACACACACACACACACACACACACACACACAAAATTGGGCATGTAATTTCAGGGGAATAGGACTTCCCAAAGCTCATCCACAGACTGCCCGTTAGGAGCCCCTGTGGAAGAACTCGATCGTGTTCTCAAGAAGCCCAGTGTTGTTACCTCCGTTTTTAGGGTCCTTTTCTTCAGACATGGAATCTGATCCCAGTCTGGGGATCCAAACTTCATTGGCCAGCTGACTTTTGGGGGTGGCTTTTTCACCGGGTTGTACATGTCAGGGCTAGAAATAAAAACAGGCAACATGATGTCTATGATTTAGTGACTATTTGTGAATCCTATCAGCTGTCCCTGAACTAGGTCTAACTCCTTGATAACAGGCAACAGAATGATCAGGTTTTTAACGTTGGACAAGCAACCTTCGGCTATTAATGTCTTTCTAATTAGGTGTCACTTTCCCAGAAAGACCTCTCCCTACGACCCTTGATAAAGTGGCCTCCAGTCAATCCATCACTCAGCATTCTATCATCATCCTGTTTTATCAGTCCTCATAGTACCCTGCCAGGTCACTGTTGTGCCTGATTTGCTCATGACAGTCTTCGCTTATGGCTACTGTCTTGATATAGTTGTTAATAAGGTCCCCTCTAACTCTCAAATTTGTCGCGGTCAGACTAATACATTCTATGGCCACTCTCCTTCTTACTGTTGGTATTTTTCTTATTTGCGCCTCATCTGTCTGGATTCTAGAATGTAAGCTCCAAGAAATCAGGAGCCTTGTGTGATGGGTTCAATGCAACATCTCTGGCACCTTTATAATATTTATTAAATAAATCACTATGCTTTACCCTTCTGTGATGCCAGAATTCTGGAAGGCAAAGAGGTCGAATCTTAAAGGTGAGTGGTTATGTACCTGTCCTTCCTTGCCTCTCGCTTTCTGTGGAAGTGGACAAAGAAAAGAAGACACATACCCAGGATAACTGATGACCTTTGAGTGTGTCCTAAATCGGGGCAACATGACATTAAATGGAGCAAAATTTTGTTTTTGTTTTCCCCTCTGAAGACTTATTGTCTGGTACGTGGCCGGGTGAGGTGTCAGATCCTGTTTCCAAGAAAAAGATCAATATGTTAGAAGATGATACACATGTATACATGTGAAGCCTTATAAGTAACACACACACACACACACACACACACACACACACACACACACCCCAGACTCATCCTCTTCTGGTTCATGTATCAGCTATGGTTTAACCATCTCAAGCTATAAAAATAGGCCTATGATAGGTAGAAAACTAAGATAAGTGTGCTTCAACTACCTAAAAATGCATCATGGTTAGATTGTAGAAATCAACCTCCTCCCTGCCTGTCCCCCGCCCCACCCCCTTCCCAGGGATTGAGTCTACAACCTGCATGTGCCCTGACCAGGGATCGAACCTCGACCTCCGGGTTCATAGGTTGATGCCCAATGACTGAGCCACGCTGGCTGGGCTTGTTTTCTTTTTAATTTTTATCGGAGAATATGTTTATCGAATTAAGAGTAAGGAAGGGGAAGAGAGGGAGAGAACCCAGGTATGTGACTGGGAATTGGCAACCTTTTGGTGAATTGGATGATGCTCCAACCAACTGAGCCACACCAGTCAGGGTGGAATTTTTTAAATATATGTTTTTATTTACTTCGGACAAGAAGAGAGAGAGGGAAGGGGAGAGAGAGAGAGATAGAAAAATCAATGATGAGAATCTTTGATCGACTGCCTCCTGCAAGCTCTCCCAGACACACACACACACACACACACACATTTCCAAGGCATTATTAGCCCAAGCTTTTCAGACAGACTTGATTGATGGCTTTTGCCTAAATGTCTTTCTTTAATTTCAGAGCCTATTATTTTGGTAACCTCCCACTCACTGCCCTGTGCTCCCCAATGCAAATACATACAAAACCATGGATCACACACACAAAAATTGAAGTACATGCAACCGTTTCTAACCTTATTCGGCTTAAACCTCATGGTGGTTCTGGCTCCCAAAGTATATCCTTTTATACTGGTCGGGATTTTGGAGAGGTTGTATACCCAGTCATACCTCTTTGGGTAGAACATGTATATTTTAAAACAAACAAACAAAGAAAAACACGAAAAACATTAAAATCATCAAAACAGCATGAACTTAGAATGAATCTTCTCTGCAAGAGTTGCTTTCTCTTACACAAACACTGGGGCGGGGGGAGGAAGTGGGAGGGGTGGCAATGGGAAGATATGTATACATACATGTAATATATTAATAAAAAAATTAAAAAAAAGAGTTGCTCTCTCTTGACTTCTTGACATCCGTGGCTCAAGACCATAGAAACAAGGACAGAAGCAACAGGTAACTTTGCAGGGAAATTCCTGGGGTAGAGTAGAGTAGGTGACATTTCTTTGCCTTCCCATGAATCCAGTCCTCTGACCACGGAGCTGAATTTGCTCTAATGCAAGTGCATCTGATCGTATTATTTCACGAACTCCCCTACCGACACGTCCACCGTCCAGGTTTGGGACGGACGGGTGGGTAACTGGCATGGATTGGTTCCCCAGTCTTTGGAGGTGGGAGTGGAGTGGGGGACGCTCCCGTGAACTAGACGAAGCCAAGGCTTGTGTTGGATGGAGGCTGGAAGGGGGAGAAGAGTGGTCCTTTAAATCTCTGACCTTGACCCTGACAGTCGGCTGTAGAGAACCAGGGTACGTTCCCCTGTCCGGGGTGTGTGGGGGGGGGACCCTGAAGGGTCCCCCACTCTGGAGTTTTTCTTCCACTAAGCTTGGCTCTCTTTAAATGGACGGGCAAGGGAGGCACACCGCAGGGCAGGTGAATACTCACCGTGTCTGTCGTGTAGCATCCCGGCCCTGTGTGGGGTGTTCCTCTCACGGGGAGAAACTTGTTTCCTAGAAGGCTGTGCGGATGGAAGTGAGGGAAGATCTTCTTCTCTTCTCCGATTCCGAAGGGGGCCTGGACCACATGCCCTGGAGGTCCAGGAGGAGGAGAAAGGCCCTGTGAGGGATCTCAGGGAGTGCCTTCGAGGGGGTGGGGAGACACAGTGGGGGGTAGGGGCTGAGCAGAGGACAGGGCCCGGCCCGTCGAGCCCTTCACCAACACCAGACCCAGGTCCAGGAAGGGGGCCCAACTGCCTTCCCTCCTCTTCGCCTTTCCCAGCCGCCCCCCACCCCTCTCCTCTTCCTCCCCCAGACCTCTAGATCCCTTCACCGCCACCCTCCTCACACTCTCTCTCCAAGCCCTTCCTGTCCAAGGTCGGGATTTGCATTGGCGTGCTGCGTTGCCAAGGGAACGGACGCTAGCCTGCCTGCCTCTGCAGCCAGCTCGTGGGCACCTGCGCCTGCGCAGTAGGTGGGAGCCCCCGCCCTGGAAGCCAGCCACCTGCAGGGCGGGACCCCGCTACCCCTCCCCCCGGGCCCGGAGCCCCGGGAAACGTGGACTCTGCAGCTGGGTTGGCGGTAGAGGGCGCTGCTGGACCCCCTGGCTCTTGGGGCTTGGGAACTTGGCCACTGGGAAGGTGCAGAGGAGAGAGGGGGACACGGGGGCTCAGAAGGCCTGGAAATGTGGGGCCACTAGCATCAGGGTCTAGCAGCAGCCGCTGCAGGGATGGCTTATGGAGGTGCGCTCCCTGGGCAACCCGAGCAGGGAGGGGAATGGGGGGCCCTAGGAGGCCCCTCTAGACCCCTTTTCCCTGTTCCTCAAGCCCTTTGCCATCAGATTGTCTCCTTGTCCGCCCAAAGCAGCGGTTCTCAACCTTCCTAAGGCCGCTACCCTTTAAGACAGCTCCTCATGTGGTGGTGACCCCCAACCATAAAATGATTTCCGTTGCTACTTCATCACTGTCATGTTGCTACTGCTATGAACTGTCATGTAAATATCTGATGGGCAGGATGTGTTTTCGTTGTTACAAATGGAACATCATTAAAGCATAGTGATTAATCACAAAACAATATGTAATTATATATTGTGAAAGATTTCTTTCTCATGACAAATAAATGAAACTTTGTCTTGAATCGTGGTGTAGCATGGGTAACAGTCTTCCTAGGACAACAGTAAACTACATGGCTACACTTTGCTACACCGAGGAGCTGGTGTGTTGGTTCCTAAGACCATGGGAAATAGGTGTTTTCTGATGGTCTTAGGCAACCCTTGTGAAAGGGTCGTTGGACCCCCCAAAGGGGTCGCGACCCACAGGTTGAGAACCACTGGCCTAAAGGGCGCACAAGGTTGTAACAGGGCTGGAAGCCTGAAGAGCAGCCACAAAGTCACAGAAGTTGGCATCGTTTTTACCTCCTGGGGGCAGTCACTTACATGTCTAAGTCACATCTCCTCATCTCTACAGTGAGAATAAGAAGAATCCTTCTTCTTCGCAGGCTTGTGGAGAGGATGGAGAGACCAGAACCCAAGCAATCCAGCGTCTGGCAGGCTGCGAGGCCAGAGGTGGCTGTTGCCGAAGACCCTCTCCAGCCGGCTCAGCAGCGCCCCTCCCTCCCTCCCCCAAGAAGGACCAAGGTGGGGTGTTGACTTCTCTCCCTTTGTCCTGGATACAATCACTCCCTTGCTTCCACCTGATTTCAGGATGGCTTTAGGAAGCTCCTGTTAACTCTATGAAGCCAAGGCTTGTGTTGGATGGAGGCTAGAAGGGGGGAGGGGTGGTCCTTTTATCTCTGACCTTGGGGTAGGAGGCAACAGAACACGTGGCCCATACACCTCTTGGCCCCTACGGATGACCCTGGAGTCCACACGGACCCTGGAACTAGCCTTGTATTTGGGGGATGACTTTACAAATCTGATGTAGGGTTTCCACAAGAGCGATCCTGAGCCCTGAAGGATATTGGGGACACTCAGGGAGCATTTGACTTGTTGAAAGTTATTGGAGGGATGCCCCTGCCCAGTGGACCAGGGAGGCTGGACACCTGATCTCATGTCCTACCTCACATTCAATGGCCTGCGGGACACTCTGCAAATAATTGGCTGTACTTGACATCGAACATCAAAACTGTTTTTGTGTGTGTGTGTTTTTAATAAGAAATAATGCAGAAAGCCCAGTAAGACAGGAGAAGGTCTTTATGAGCAACAAAGATGCCATCTCAAAGTTATTGTATAATTTCCTCCAAGCATTCTGTCTACTCAAATTGCAGTAATACCAATGGCAAAGAAAATGTAAAGAAATCCTGGCATTGCTTGGTAACTTCCACTTTTATTCATGTTCAAGGTAAAATTAATATTGTAGGTACTCACAATGTATTTGAAATTTGTGTTTATTTATTTATTTATTTTTTAAATATATTTTATTGATTTTTTTTTTACGGAGAGGAAGATAGAGGGATAGTTAGAAACATCAATGAGAGCCAAAACTGGTTTGGCTCAGTGGATAGAGTGTCAGCCTGTGGACTAAAAGGTCCTAGGTTCGATTCCAGCCAAGGGCATGTACCTCAGTTGCGAGCACAACCCCAGTGGAGGGCGTGCAGAAGGCAGCTAGCTGATCGATGTCTCTCTCTCATCGATGTTTCTAACTATCCCTCTCCCTTCCTCTCTATAAAAAATCAATAAGATATGTTGTTGTTTTTTTAAAAAAAGAAACATCAATGAGGTTGTGGGCTCCATCCCCAGTAGGGATTGTGCAGGAGGCAGCCAGTTAATGATTCTCTCTCATCATTGATGTTTCTGTCTTAACCCTTTCTCCCTCTCCCTTCCATTTCTCTCTAAAGTCAATAAAAAACACATAAAAAACTTTGTCATATCTGAGCATTTATATGTTATTTTATTAGGAATTATTTTTTTCTCCTTTACATTAAAATTATGGCATTCTATTGTTTTTGAAATTATATATGGTAGGTAATGTCACCCGTGAATTTGATTTTAGGATGAAATAATTACAAAATAATGTTTCAAAACATTTTGTTACTCAAAGCAGGACTTGGGTCTGAATAGGATTGAGAACCCCTGGCCCAGATTCTGCCAGAGTTGGGAAGAGAGGAAAATAAGCTTTCTCAATCCCACCTTCCAGTCTTTCTTAAACACCAGCCTCTCTCTTCTGGGGATAGAAGAATGAACCCAGGCTTTGAAGCCACTCAGAACTGGTTCCCAACAGGTCCTATCTGTCGTTTACTAGCAACGCGACCTTGTGGCAATTACCCAATCTCCCTAAGCCTTGGTCCATCTATAGAATGGCTCGAACCATTCGTGCCTCTTACGGCTGCCGCGGGAATTTAGGAAACACCATGGGACAAATCTTTGGAACTGACCTATCATTGGAATTTAACAAATGTCCAATGCACTTCCAACCCATCACCTCCATGCCCAGGGCTGCAGCTGACTCCAAGGGTACCTTCCTACAAATTAAAAATAACCCTCTTGCATCTGGATGGGTGCCACCCCCTGTCAAAGCTCATGACTTGGTGAGAGGAGCACCTTCCCACCCCCCACCCCCACCCCAGATCAGGGTTCTTATGGAATTCTGTGCATACCCCACCCATTCCCAGTTAGATTCCAACACTGAAAGAATGAGTTCTCATAACATACGGGTGGTCGAGTACTGATCTTCGAAGTTCCAAAGGAATGGGTGGGTGATCAATTTTTTCTTCCTTTTTGTCTTAGGTAGAGGGTCTATCGAGCTCTTGGAAGACTTTAAGGAAGAATCTCTGGAGAAGAACTCTTTCTCAGTGTAATGTTCCAAAATGCAGTTTTTGTTATGCCCAATCGCCATGAGTCACGGCTCTCCAGAGCGGACTTCATCCAAGAAAATGAAGGTTGTAACCTCAACTGGCTGCTAAGCAATAGCCCCACCTTCGAAGTCCCTTTCAGGTCTTTGTGACATGACTCTCTTGGAACCAACACATTGTGGTGTAAAGGGAGCCAGAAAGACCTACCATGGAAAAACAGCCCTGCTAATTATTACCTGCATGATCTTGGGCAAGTTTTCCACCCAGAATCTCAGTTTCCTCACCCGGAACGCTATGGGATATTGTTAGCTAGGAACTGGTTGGTTCCTCTCTCCCGATCTGCCTTCGTTGACTTGCTCACTTAACAAGTACCGATTCAACTCTTGTAATATGTCAGGCACCGCTTGAGGCCGTGGGAAAGGAGCACTGAACAGAAATCCATGCCCTCAGAGAGGTTAATTTTTCTCCAGGCCTTGCCATTCTTTGGTTAGAAATGGAATGACATTGATAACCATACCCAATTTTACTGGCTCTTTGCCTTCACCTGCTCATTGAGGACCCTAGTCTCCCATTTTTAGGTCTTCGACCTCCAAGACATGTCACGTGAGGGCTCAGAAGTCGCTACATTGGCTGCAATCATAGTGAGCATGTTTTGTCTAGGTTTTCCGACGATATTCCAGCGCCCTTTTATCAAAGTTGAATTGCCATCACCCCTCCATCCCTGATATGCCCTTTTAATGGCTTCTCAGCTCACTTACACTTCAATGCAAACTTGACCATCCTGTTTAGTACCTAGGACATAAGCTGGCACATAATAAATCATCAGTAAGGCCCCAGCCAGTTTTGCTCAGTGGAGAGAGTGTTGGCCTGCGGACCAAAGGGTCCCGGATTCTATTCTGGTCAAGGGCATGTACCTTGGTTGCAGGGTTCTCCCAGGCCTAGGCCCTGGTCAGTGTGCATGCATGCAAGAGGTAACCAATTGATGTGTTTCTTTCATATCAATGTTTCTCTCAGTCTCTCCCTCTCTCTTCTACTCTTCCTAAAAATCAGTGGAAAAATATCCTCAGGTGAGGATTATCCCAAAATAATAAGAATAAGAATAAGGAGAAGAAGAAGGAGAAGAAGGAGATAACCAGTAAGTGCTGTGAACTCATGAATGGTCATTACCCAGAAGGCTGCGAGTGTGTACCTCATCGCTACCAAAGTGCAGACTTCCACCATGAGGACACGCAGGTCTATGCCAAAGGAGGCAGTAAAATGCAGACACTTTGAAATCAGCTGGCTTACCTTTGGATCCGGCTCTGCAACTTATTAGCCATGTGGTGTTGGGCAGGTCACCTAATTCCTCTGCGCCTCACTCTCCTGGAATTCATGTTACTAGTATATTCCTCACAAGCATGCTGGGAGAATGAAATGAGTAAATACAATTCTCAGAGTTTGACATATAGGAAGCACGCCAGAAAAAAACGTGAGCCACTGCGTGCTTTTTTATTAGTCAAAGTTCTCGTAGGTGCAAGTAAAAGAAAGAAACTTGAGCCATCTTAAGCAGCAAATAATTTATTATGTAGTTTTAGGGGAGTTTCACAGAATCCACAGGAAGGAGCTAGAATCCAGTTGGAAGGCCATTGCTCAATGTCCTTTCTTTTTAAAAAAAAAATATATTTTTTAATTGATTTTTTACAGAGAGGAAGAGAGGAATGAAGTAGCAACGAAAATAATTTTATGATTAGGGGTCACCACAAGCTGAGAAACTGTATTAAAAAGGGTCGCGGCATTAGAAAGGTTGAGAACCACTGTTCCATGGGGTTGTGGCTTTCCTCTGTAGCTCCCCATTGGTGTTTCTGCTCTGTGTCCAGGGCAACGTTCCATTCTCAGTCTCTCACTACAGCTCCAGAGCTGACACCTGACAGGCACAGATATTCTCAGGGACCGACAACCAGTCCCTATTCCCTGCTGCCTATTCCGGGAGGTGATCATCTGATTGGCCCTGAGGAGTCTGACGTCCATCCCAGTCAACTAGCGAAGCCAGGAAGGACATGATGTGATGCAAGCTCAGTAGCTGGTGACCACCACTAGGGGTTCAAAGAGGGGGGCAATCTTCTGAAAAAGGGACATTGCTTGCCCATGGGCTGGGCAGACACCCCAACAGGAGTCCACTGCACAGGTTTCCCAAAACTGCCAATCCAAGAAGTGCTGGCCTACCTCAGGGACCTCAGTGATGTGGAGAGCATGCCCTGGTCTTCTGCTCTCTGAGAGAGCCAAGCAGGCCTGAGCCCTCTCATCTCACAGAATCACTTCGGCTCCTTCCTGAGGACAGTCACCAGGTGACAGACCGATCTCCGACATGTCTACATCTCATTCCAGCACCAAACCTTCAAACCTTTCCATCTGACAGCCTCCAGCCTGCCTGCCGATCAACGCAGAAGACAGACCACCGTGTGGTCCTCTCCACCACCTCCTCCCGCCCTCACTTCCACCACTCCACGCCATTTTGCACAGCCTGCATTTTCACATCCGGCGAGGTTTCCACCCAAATCACGTTCACTAAGGCCGCTTTATGTTTCGACAGATGGATTTTATTGCAGAACCCCAGTGAGAAGCAAGAGAAAGAAAGAAGGCTGTTCAGAACCCTACGGAATGGAGACAGGTCAGGTTTATGGCCAGTTGCAGCAAGAACAGCTGGGGTCAAAGACAAGCCCGGCCTGGCAGTTCTGCTGGTACGTGATTCCATTCAGACAGTGCCAAAAGGCATTCCTGTTGTCTGCCACAGGGTAGAGGCCATCAGGTTTGTCAGCACAGAAGCCAGTGCCCCCACTTCCGGACCCACTTCCACTTCCGCTTCCGCTCCCACTGGTGGGAGGAAGAGTTGTTGGTGTGATGGGCTGAGAGGGGGCAGTGCAACCTGGAAAGACATATGAGCAAATGAGTGACTGGTAGAGGGAGGTCTGGAGGTGGGATACAGTTAGCTCTGGATCCCTACAACTGAAAGGACCCCAGGATACCTCTATACTCAGTAGGGAAAGCTATCATTTGTCAGCCAGCCTGGTTTCTAATTTTATTAAGTTCTCGCTTCCCTGACGATGTCAAAACCATTCAAGCAAATTTATTGAGGACCCACATGTGAAAAATACTTTCCTAGGATCTGAGTATAAATCCTGAGCAAATAAGCTCTCAGGGAAAAGTTCAGGGAGTTGATAATTTTCCTGAATTACCGATTAGAAATATGTGAGCACTCTAAAGCCTTTCTCGTTAAATCTCCTCAGAGGAGCTGAAAGAGACTTTTAATGAAGAGATCATAGGGAAGTAAATGCTTAGGTTAGAAGGTCAGCCTACTTTCTTGAGGTTTTGCTATACCTTTAAGACTCAGACGACCTGGAAAACCCACCCAGGTAGACTTGATTTCCCATGAGAGGGTGACATTTCTGACATGCAAGTTCAAGGGTAGGGAAAGATTTTTGCACCTCTCTCTCAAGAGCAGGGAGATGCAAAGGGAAAACGCCTCTGACCAATGGGGATGGGCAGGTGGGAGAACTATCTATTGAGTTGGAGAAGGAGCATATGTAGATCCCTGAACATCTGCCTGAACACTCACTTCCGTTCTGCAGGCCCAGGGCCTCCTTCAGGGTGGTGGTCAAGGGGAATTTGCCCTGGTTGCAGAAAGTGCCCGTGAAGTCATCCAGATCGATGGCCCAGATCATGGCACCTCCAAAGTTGTTCTTCTTCAGCCAGTCAGCCTGTGGGGATGACAGAGAAACCCAATGAAGCGCGGACATCAAGGCCAACCGGGGGCTCCAGGGCTACCGATGGGAGTCAACAGGCCACAACAGTCCACAGCACACAGTCCACCTTGACTTTGAAGCTCTTGGTGTTGTCATAGCCAAGCCACTCGTTGCCTTTGTAAGCGTAGGGGACTTCCTGAGCAGCTTCCCACACTTCAGTGGCGCCATCCTTCAGGAAGGGACAGATCTAAGAGGAGGTAAGAAAGAGGTCAAGAGGTAGGCAAGGTGTCCAGGTAGCAGGGGTGAAGGGCATGGGGGAGGGAAACAGAGAAGAGATACATGAAAGATACTTGAAAAGGACAGAGGTCTAACAGCAAATTTCTCACTTCATTTCTGATTCTAAATCTCTGTCCCATTCAGGTAACTTATTTTCAACGTGGGAGAAGCTCTTCAATCAAAGAATGCCCTGGCAGGCAGCGAGCAGTGTCTGTTGACTGATGTAATCTCATTGATGGTATCTCTTTTTCCTGCTCTCTCTGTGTTTGGAATCCAGCTTAATGTGCCACATGAGTGCTCATCTTGCCTTCCCTATAAATCACCAGGAGCATCTACTTTTAGCCTCAACTACTTAAGTGAGCCAAGATGTGTTGGATTGTTTATATTGTTCAACCTATGGCTTTTCTCTGTCTCTCTCCGATGGCCGGGAGCATACCTCATAGTAGGCCCAGAAACCAGACTGCCTGGTGTAGGGCCCAGCAGGGCCAGGGCCAGTGATAGGAGCCCCAATTCCATGGTTGGAGGGGTTGCTCAGGATGTAGGTGTGTCCGTAGGTTGGGAATCCAACTATGAGCTTCTCAGCTGGGGCCCCGTTGTCCTTCCAGTAGTTCATGATATAATCCTGCAATGGCAATAGGTTAGAGAGAGGCCGCACCAGGCTGATGGCCCAGGACTTAGTTATGTTAGACCCCTGTTCTAGCAGGCTAATTATTGGATCTTAATGACAGGGGATTTGTTAGTATTTCTCAAACACATCTTGGTGGAATTATAGTTAAAGAGATTTGATTAGCCACTTACGAGAACAGTTATAACAAGTAAGACTTTTGCAGAATCTGTTTTTCCCCCAAATCCCCATGTGATTTAGGACACCATCTCTGGTCTGAATACATGTCTGTACAGGGACTCACCACATTGAGGTAGGCGTTGCTGCCAGTGTCAGTTGGGTATTTGTAGAGGGGGCTGTTTTCTCCAGTGTAGCCATCCCAGGAGCCATGGAGGTCATAGGTCATGACATGGATGTAGTCCAGGTACCTGCAGTGCAGGTAAAGCTGGTAAAATCATCTCTGATGGTCACCTCCCACACCTCTGCAGGCAAAGAGCCCCCTTCCTAAGCCTTCTCAACAAGATCCCTGAAAAGCAAGACAGACTAAGGATGAGCGTCTCTTACACAAGTGACACAGAGGAGCTGGGGACAAGTGATCACTCACTGGGACAGCTGGGGGATCTCATAGCCGGCCTGGATGTTGGAGATGCCACCAGCGACTGCGGCGGTGACCATCAGCCTGGGCTTGTTGACCTGCTTGGCCTCCTGCTCAAAAGCTTCACGCATTTCCTGTGCAAGAGGAGGAGAACGTCCATGAACGGGAACTCCAAGTTGACGTTCATGAGTATTCTTGGAATTAAATTTAATCAATCATCCATCTTTCATTCTTCAGCATTCTCACGGCAATAGGGCATCCAGGTCCTTCCTCTCCCACTGAGGTTACAGAGAGCTGGGTTTTCTGTGCGGCCTCAGTGATCTTGCCCGTGAAATGGGTTGTTTGCCCTCCAGAAACTAAGACCAAAGAATATCAAATGCACACTGGACTTTAAACATGAATTTTTAAAAATGACCTGGAACACAGCTCACCTGCACCAGGACAGTGAAGAGGTGCTTGTCCTGAGGGGGGCTCCCCCGAGAGCCAGGATACTCCCAGTCAAAGTCCAGCCCATCAAAGTCATACTGGCGCAGGAATCTGATGACCGAGGCAATGAAAGTCTGGCGGTTCTCAGGAGTGGACACCATGGCAGTGAAACTACGGGAGACCCGCAGAGGGCAGGGTGAGCGCTTGCATCTGTGGCCCCCACATCTTGTCGTAATATCAAACTCCTATATTTTTGCCTCCAAGGTCTTCACCAGGATCCACAGCCCAAAGAAAAGTACATTCCTGGTTTTCTCCTGTCCTTACATTGCAATCACTGCTGTGCCCAGCCCTGGCACCTCAGTGTGGCTTCTATATTATAGCTCCAACTCTGAGCTTTCTGCTCGCACTCACAGCTCACTATGATCCCTCTCCAAATAGTCCCCCATGCACATTTGCCCTCAGCCAAGTCTCATTCACTTGCATGCCTTTCCCTTCCCTTCCCTCAAAAGGTAAACAGAGACACTTGCTCCAACACTTTTCTCAGGGGCTGTGCTCTCGAGAGTCTTTAAGAAGGGGTTGTTTTCACAATCCCATCCACTAAACCTTGATGAAGAGGATCCCGGGATATCCACCCACATTTAAATGTCTAAAGTCAATGGCGTCCTATGTATTATTGAGGCTCTGGTGTAGTGACTTATTTAAGCAGCAGAGATGGTTATTGTGCATCCTTAACACCCTGTCTTAGACTGTGAGGTCTGAAGGGACACGGGTCACACTGGGCTACCTTGTTTTCAATACAAATAAGCACCAGCCTCTCCGGTAGGGACTCACGGGGCAGTTCCGAAGTTCCAGCCGCCGATGGCCAGGAGCGTTTTCAGCTGGCTGTTCCTGGAAAGCGAAGGGTAGAGAAGAGAAACTTCAACACCCATGAGCCTCCCTGTTGACAATGAATATCAAACTCATATATTTTACATAGCTTGGGTATTGGGCCCGGTCTTTATGCCTTGACATGTTTATTGCAGAACAACCGAACACTTTCTTGATAACAATGCTTGTGATCATCATAAATTTACTCAGGGCTCTTTGGGGAAAATGAAATTATGGAAATGGGTTGTTTGTTTTTAAAAGAAGTATGTATTGGTGACATTTTTGGAAATATATATCTACATGTAGCTATCTCTATCTATCTATCTATCTATCTATCTATCTATCTATCTATCTATCTATCCATCCATCCACCTGTCACATATGCTCATATTCAATTCCACCAGATGAAATTTTAACTGTGGCTTGAGCATAGTTCCTTTCTCAGCCTCTATGTGGCTTAGAATGACACACATTCTCTGGAATAGCAGTTCTCCAACATTAGAATAAAGTGCAAGGGGCAGAGTGGGAGGGCACCAGGAAATGCCAGGTTTGTGGTTCCTTTCCCAGAGACTCTGAAGCAGTTGGACTGGGGTAAGCGTTGGCATTGTTATCAGGTGCCCCAGGTGATTTCCGTACGGATAGTCAAATGGGCCACTTTTCCAGAAACACCACTCGAAAGGGTTCATCGCCTCTGAGGTATCAGAACTTACCTGGAGCAGCTGCACGCAGATCAGCTACTTCTCCCACATACAGTGGTACCTCGAAATGCGAGTGCCCTAACATACGAGATTTTTGAGATACGAGCCATCCAACGAGCTATTTTTGCTTTGAAATACGAGCAACATTTGAGATAGGAGTCATCGCGCGGATCGGCCGGCTGCACACGACCCACCGGTTTACCGCGACTCGAGCGTCTCATAGTTTCCCACGCCTCAAGGTTACGGAACGAATTAAACTCGTTTCTCGAGGTACCACTGTATAACTAAAGCGAACAAGTCAGAAATGAAAAGATAGTAGGGTTTTCCTTGGTTTGATTTGTGTTTTGTTTTTTTTTTAAAGACACAAACTAGAACTCCATCCAAATACAGCGAACACTTCTGTTTTCTTACATCCTCTGCCCCCTGATCTGAAAGCAGCTAAGATGGCTTGCCGTTTTCTGGGTCATTAAAAAGTTTGACCAAGAAAGGAAGAAACACAGCTAATCTGTTTTTGAATAGCTGCTAGCGCAGGCGCTGTGCTCTCTATATTCTTGCTACATAAAGTGCGGGTCCTGGGCCAGAAGCATCAGGGAGCTCATTGGAAATGCAGAATCTTGGTCCCCAGCCCGGACTCGCTGAATCAGAGCTGCCTTTGAGAAAGACTCCGGATGATTCGCTGGCACATCCTGTTTGGGAAGTCCTGAACCGAGAGAGACTCCACCAGACGTTTCCCCCTGCTCTTACTTGCGTTTCAGGCCGTTGAAAGCCTGGTAGAGGGTCACGTCATTCCACTCGATGGTGGTGATCTCGTTGTTGCGCATCCCGGCGAAGGCGTAGATCAGGTGAGTACAGAGGCAGGGGTCGAGGTCATCGGGCGTGAAGCGCCCCAGGCCTGGCCGGTACTGGGCCCAGTTGGAGAAGTAGCATATCAGCTGGTAGGCAGACCCTGTGGGCAGTCAGGAGGAAGGACCACGGCCTGGTGTGGAACGTTACCGAAATGTGCCAGGAGTCTCGGCCCTCCTGTTCCCCTCCTTTGCCCCAGAGGCCCCATCTCTGTGTGTGAGCGACTCTCACAGATGAGTTCCAGGATTCTGGCTGGGGGTTGGTTGTTTTTAACTTGGATGAATTGATTTGGGGATTTTGTCTAAACCTGGGAACCGCTGAAGAAAAGAATCCTATGAAAGCTCAGTGAACACCCGTTTCATGCTGAAGAAGACAACATGGCAGCCAATCCTAAACCCTAGATCAGTGGTTCTCAACCTTCCTAATGCCGCGACCCTGGCATACAGTTCCTCATGTTGTGGTGACCCCCAACCATGAAATTATTTTCATTGCTACTTTATAATTGTAATTTTGCTACTGTTATGAATCGTGATGTAAATATCTGTGTTTTCCTAGGATCTTAGGCGACCCCTGTGAAAGGGTTGTTCTACCCCCAAAAAGGTCACGACCCACAGATTGAGAACCCTGCCCTAGATTTTCCCAATGTTAACCAACCCCACCCGTCTATGAAGCAGATTGCAGCTCTCTTTCCTCCTATAGCTTCTCCCTTGATAGACTTTGGAAAAAAAAAAAGTATTGGAATATTTAAAAGTCACATATATTAACAGACAATTGCCATAGGGATAACTGATAAGAATTTGAGGTTTTTGGCAGGAAAAGATTATGCCGAAGATAAAACCCAGGACTTACCTAGCTGAGCATTCAGCAGAAGGGCCAGACCTAGAGAGAGAGAAGGAAAAAATAAAAACATGTCCTCCGGCACGTTCGTCTATCCTGTAGAATCGAATTCTGAGGACTTCGAAACCGTCCTATTAGTCAGAGGTTGTCACAGCCCAAGCAGCCCTTAGGGGTTCTGCCAAAGATTAGGCTTCTCAGTGATATCACTAATAGATCTCCCCTTCCCTCCTCTCTGTCAGAAATGGCTGTGGCTCCCTCTTCTTCCACCTTCTATGTCAGATGACTGTTCCTGCAGGCAGAGTGCAAGTCTACCATCTGTAGAAGATCTGTTGACGGTCATTACCTGAAATCCACTCTATTGAGTGACTATACATATATATATGCTTCACCCCCCTGAACTGGGATGAGTACAGCCTTCCACAGACAAAACATTCGCCAATCATTGAATTCAGTATCTCCTGGGGCCTGGGAATTTTTTTTTGAACCAACTTTTTTTTTTAAGTATTTTATTGATTTTTTTACAGAGAGGAAGGAAGAGGGATAGAGAGTTAGAAACATCAATGAGAGGGAATGTGCTCGCAACCAAGGTATATGCCCTTGACCGGAATCGAACCTGGGACCTTTCAGTCCACAGGCAGATGCTCTGTCCACTGAGCCAAACCGGTTTCGGCATTGGACCAACTTTGAGGAGCCCTTAGTACAGAAGAGAAGGAGAAACTGTGAGGCCAGACTCCAGATCCCTCTCTCTGGCTTCTATCAAAGTACTTGCACTATGATTTTTTACAAATAAATTGAGCTAGAGGTTTCATTTGGAAAAGGTCCTGAAACTATGAATATATATATATCTCGCAGCTTGAGAGCAACTAATAAACTATGGGTGCATCTTGGTTCTAAACAGTGTACTGAATCTATCCCTTGGAATGATTGAATTTCTAACAGTAACACTTTAAAAATATTTGTTTGTGTTGATTTCAGAGAGGAAGGGAGATAGAAACATCAATGATGAGAGAGAATCATTGATCTGCTGCCTCCTGCACTCCCTACACTCGGGATCAAGCCCGCAACCTGGGCATGTGCCCTGCCTGGGACTCAAACCATGACCTCCTGGTTTATAAGTTGAAGCTCAACCACTGAGCCAGGCAGGCCAGGCTCTAACAGTGATATTTTTTAAAAAATATATATTTTATTGATCTTTTACAGAGAAGAAGGGAGAGAGATAGAAAGTCAGAAACATCGATGAGAGAGAGACATCAATCAGCCGCCTCCTGCACGCCCTACAGTGGAGATGTGCCCGCAAGCAAGGTACATGCCCCCGACCGAAATCGAACCCAGGACCTTTCAGTCCGCAGGCCGACGCTCTATCCACTGAGCCAAACCGGTCTCGGCTAACAGTGACATTTTTTAATGATACAGCAGCAGCTCAATAGGAATCTAGGGGATAAAAGAGAAATAATTCAGAAAACATTAGAAAAAGATAGCTTGCGTAACTGTCTCGGTGCCTACTGCTTTTCCCTCCTGAAAGCTAGACCAAGGATGCAAGCATGAACACAGAAATAATATCAATGAAAAAGAGGGGGTGCAGGAGGATGAATGGAGGAAAGGAACAACCCAGCCGGAAATGACGGAGACAAAACACTGGACGACAACAGCCTTTCTTTTAGGTCCAGGCCCCTGGGCTTAATGAAGGAGGGAAAGTTACCAAAATCAATTAACAGGAGGAAGGCTGGCTGGTCTAGGTCAGGATTCTCTTGGAAATTCGAAACGATGAACAAAGAACAGAAAAGGATTGAGGTGTAACGTGAAGGCTGCTTCCCAGCGGCCAGATCCGGAGAGAAAAAGCTTTCAGCTGAGGCAGAACAAGGCTCTGTCTCTGCGTACAGACCCACCTGTGAGGAGAAGAAGCTTTGCCATGGCTGCCGTCGGTACTGGTCTCGCAGGGCCCGGATTGGCTTTTTATGCCGTGCGAGATGCTGGTTATCGCGAGGGCTTCCAAACGGAGAACGTTTACCCAGGTGTGCATAGAGCTTATCAGAAACAAACACCACTTGGGGGGCCTCCAACCTACGTTCTCCACCACCACCCTCCCTGCTCCATGAGGACAGAACATGCCATGGCTCCCAACAGGGTGGTGGAGACCATCACCATGGAAAGCACCAGCGTAACAGCTTTTTTGGGCAGGTCCCAGGGTTGATAAGCACCTGTTTCAACACGTGGCTAGTTTTTTATGTGGTGGACATTTCGTGCCTAGCACCAAAGCTTGTCTTCATTGGAAAGCAAATAATAAAAGCCTTTGGAAGGTATTAGCTGTTCTGAAACTTTTTAATGGAATTACTTGTATGTAATTTGTACAATCAGTGCCTAAGGAACATTTTCACGTTAGATGCTGTTTTTTTGAACCTTCTACCCACTTTGGAAGGACCTGAAGTCATTTTTCTATTGATTCTTAGAGTGGAAGAGTGAGGGAAAAACAGAAAAACATCAATGTGAGAGGAACACATTGATTGGTTGCCTCCTGCACGCACCCTGACCAGGGAGGGTCCAGGCCCAGGGAGAAGCCTGCAACCAAGGTACGTGCCCTTGATGGAATCGAACCCAGGACACTTTGATTTGCAGGCCAACACTCTTATCCACTGAGCCAAACTGGTAAGGGCAACCTTAAGTCATTCTTATACAATAATTTCATCTAATAATGTATGAGTCCCTAAATATCCTTTCCAAAGGTCACAGAGAGCTCTCTAAGGTTCCACAGCTCCAAATTACCTCCAGAGAGGTGGAAACCTATTTCATGTTGCTGATAAGAGATGATGGCGATGATACTGAAAAGAATCTTTTTTGATAGAAGTATTTGCAACTTGACTTTTTTGATACTATTTCTAGAATTTCTTGTTTGAAATCTATTTCAATCCACCTTTCCAAAAATTACCCATTGTTTTAAAATAAATTTCTGCTTCAGCAAAACGACCTATTCATTATCCCTAAATATATTTATATGCAATTGTTGTCACTATTCCTCTATCCTTTGCCTGGACTGTAATGTCTTCCCTTCTCCTCACTGCCTACCCTGATATTTCAATTCTTCAGCATCCAGCTCAGATCTTCTCATTGAAGCTCAATGTCTCTCATTCCTCTGAAATACTTGATAGACTGTAAGACATGTTGTCTATACTGCTTATTGTCCTATGACAATACCTGGAATGCAGATGGTGGGCATCCCCATCATGGTATGTCGGCACCTTAGCAGACTTATTGTGAATCGAGACTAATTTGATGAGGGAAAGAAAGGACAGGACACTTGTATTTTCGTTTCCATCAGGACCGGTCACAAAATGAAATTCAAAAGAATGGAGAGTAGATGCCGAGTGACCAAAAAACAATGAATGCTTATCAGGGGGCTCTCCTCATTATTTAATTTACCTATTCTTACTATCAGCCCAAATAGATGAAAATATGGACCAGCCGAAACTGGTTTGGCTCAGTAGAGAGAGTGTCGGCCTGGGGACTGAAAGGTCCCAGGTTCGATTCCAGTCAAAGGCATGTATCCTGGTTGCGGGCACATCCCCTGGAAGGGGCATGATGCAGGAGGAGGCTGATCGATGTCTCTCTCTCATCAATGTTTCTAATTCTCTATCCCTCTCCCTTCCTCTCTGTAAAAAAAATCAATAAAATATGTTTTTAAAAAATTGGACCAAATCTTAAGCACCAGATCCAGGACTCAGTGCCAAGATCAGCTGCCTCTAGAATGAAAATCTACCATTTACACTGCGCTACCTCCTTATATCAATTGAGTAGGCTGGTTGGTGGTCTGGGTAGAACTGGGATAGGCATTTTCCTGAGACACCCAGGAGAACAGTGTAGGGACTAAGATCCAGAATTGTGGCAAATCAGGGTTAAGTCAAGGACAAGCAGCCAGGCAGTAATCTCCAGTTATCCTGTTTGATTCTCAGGTCTAGCTGCTGTGTAACTTAGTGAAGGATTTTCTGTTGAATTTGGCACCTCTAGTGCCATAGGAGTGACCTGCAGATAAAGCATCCCTTCTTAATAGCTCCTTAAAAACTCCAGCTGAGTCCCCGTCCAGCTTGCCTGCTATCTGAGCACTGGCATGTTGGAAAGAATTCCCATCCTGTGGTCATACAATCATTGGACCACGTGGCAGAGTTCAGGGCCCAAAGCAGGTAAAATAATGGACTCAGCTGCAGTTGGGTAGTCCATCAAGAGCCAGGTAGAGATAGAAGGGACCCAGCTTACTCTCCACTCATTCTTTAGCACTGAGTGCAATCTGATTTCACAATCACCAAGAGAGCAGGGCTGGGGGAATAGAAAGGAAAAAAGAATCAATAGAAAACTTTGGCACCAGAAAACTTCCTGTCTTATTTTTCTTACTTTAGAAAATATATAATTCTGTTGAAAAAAATTTTCTACTATAATTTTCAAAATTATTTCTTTCTGGTCTGACTGACCTGGCTCAGTGAATAGAGTGTCTGCCTGTGGATGGAAGGGTCCTGGGTTTGATTCCAGTCAAGGGCACATGCCTGGGTTGCAGGCTTGATCCCCAGTAACGAGCATGCCGGAGGCAACCAATCAATGGTTCTCATCATTGATGTTTCTATCTTTTTCTCCTTCTCCCTTCCTCTTTGAAATCAATATCATATATATATATAATTTAAAAAATTAATTATTACATTTATTTTAAATAATAAAGCTTAATTTGTTTGATTTTAGCTCAATAAATTGGCATACAACCAACCTCCCAACTTTTACATGGGCCAGGTTCCCCGCTTTAAATTGCCTTTCCAGAGTACCCCATCTCCTCTGTCTCACAATCCCTCCTAATCCCCCCAATCCTGCTCAAACCCACTTCCTCTCTTATTTTCACATATAAATTACCTCGAGATCTTCACTATAGCATCCCTTGAACATTTAACAATAGTTCTCTAAAGCTGCAATTTTCAACCTTTTTCGTCTCATGGCACACATAAACTAATTACTAAAATTCTTCAACACCAAAACAAAAAAATAGGTATAATCTTGATTCATACACATTAGATGGCTATTGTTGTGCTGTCTGTTGTCATTTCTTTATTTGACATTATCAGGGAAAACAGGTCAGTGCATCTGACTAAATAGTCAGCTATTGCATGTGTGTTTTTTTTAATAAATATATTTTATTGATTTTTTTACAGAGAAGAAGGGAGAGAGATAGAGAGTCAGAAACATCGATGAGAGAGAGAGAGACATCGATCAGCCGCCTCCTGCACGCCCCACAGTGGAGATGTGCCCGCAGCAAGGTACATGCCCCCGACCAGAATCGAACCTGGGACCTTCCAGTCCTCAAGCTGACGCTCTATCCACTGAGCCAAACCGGTCTCGGCAGATATTGCATGTTTTAAAAATTCTTGGCATACCATTTAGAATCTCTGCTCTAAAGGAATGTATAGAGATACGTTTGTTTATGAATCCTTATTATTTGACTCTTCTATTCTTGTCTCCTCCCATCCTCCTCTGAGTACATGTTTTGAGCATGAAAGGACCAGGCTTCTTCCTTGAATTCCTCTGCTCCCTCTACTCAGCACCCAGGAGAGAGCTGTGCATGCTGTGGGTGCTACCCAGCACCCAGGAGAGAGCTGTGCATGGCTGGTGGGCTGGTGGAGCTATCGTACATCATTGGGAGACCGAGGTTAACTACAACCAAGACCCTTCAGGAAAGAAGTAGAAGCTACCGCACAGTAGTGCTCAACCCTTTATTGTACAACAAGTTCTGAACTGGAATGAGGGATGTGGTGTCTGGCAAAGACGTCACCAGTTGCAGCAGGAGCAGGAGGCATCAAAGACCAGGCCGGACTGGCAGTGCTGAATGAAGGTGTGTCCGTCCACACAGTTGTAGAAGGCGTTTTTGTCGGTGGGGTCGGGGTACAGGCCACTGGCCCTGTTGGCACAGAATCCCCTGCCACCGGGGCTGCTTCCCGAACTGCCACTGTCACTGCCACTGCCTCCACCTGTGCTGGGAGCCTCGGTGATGGGAGCAATGGGCTGGGCTGGGGCTTTGCAACCTAAAAGGAAGAAACCACATCCTGAGCCCCCCTGCTTTCTCTTAGTGTGTCTGATGCGTGAGAACTAATATCCTGGATTTGCTTCTGAGCCCCTCCTTCCATCTCTCTGCCATATTTCAGTCTCCTGATCTGGTAATGCCTGCCCTCGCCGCTCCTCTTTGCTTATCAACTAACTCCCTCTTCATCCTTCAAAGCATAATTTGCCTTTTTCCCCTCCTTCCTCGATCCCCCTGAAGCATTGAGATCTTAATGGCATGAAGTCACAGCGAAGTTTCTGATCCCTTTTCTGGGATTTCACCATAGAACATCTTCTGTGTTGTTATCGAACTTTGCAATCTCATCACCAGTATCTCTCCATTAGATGGTAAGCTTCTAGAGAGTAGAGGTTGTGACTTACATATTCAGGATCTCCTGTCGTACCTACTTAGTGCTGATACCTAAGAGATGCCCAAAACTTGCTTGTGAAATGAATTCTAGATAAAGGAATGGCGAAGAACCCTGTTTGTTCTCTTCACCACTGGTGAATCATTACCAAGTATGAATAGAGCAATCGTCATCAAATCTCTTGGACTATGTATGACTCCTTGACTTTCAAGAAGGCTTCGAAATATCTCTCAAGTTTGAGCTTAGGGTCTTAACCCCAACTCACTTTCGCTCTGTAGGCCCAGGGCATCCTTCAGGGTGGTAATCAGGGGGAATTTGCCCTGGTTGCAGAAAGTGCCCGTGAAGTCATCCAGATCGATGGCCCAGACCATGGCACCTCCAAAATTGTTCTTCTTCAGCCAGTCAGCCTGTGGGGATGACAGAGAAACCCAATGAAGCGCGGACATCAAGGCCAACCGGGGGCTCCAGGGCTACCGATGGGAGTCAACGGGCCACAACAGTCCACAGCACGCAGTCCACCTTGACTTTGAAGCTCTTGGTGTTGTCATAGCCAAGCCACTCGTTGCCTTTGTAAGCGTAGGGGACTTCCTCAGCAGCTTCCCACACTTCAGTGGCGCCATCCTTCAGGAAGGGACAGATCTAAGAGGAGGTAAGGAAGAAGTCAAGAGGTAGGCAAGGTGTCCATGTAGCAGGGGTAATGGGCATGGGGGAGGGAGAGAGAAGAGATACATGAAAGATACTTGAAAAGGACAGAGCTCTATCACCAAATTTCTCACTTCATTTCTGATTCTAAATCTCTGTCCCATTCAGGTAACTTATTTTCAATGTGGGAGAAGCTCTTCACTCAAAGAATGCCGTGGCAGGCAGCGAGCAGTGTCTGTTGACTGATGTAATCTCACTGATGGTATCTCTCTTTCCTGCTCTCTCTGTGTTTGGAATCCAGCCTAACGTGCCACATGAGTGCTCATCTTGCCTTCCCTATAAATCGCCAGGAGCATCTACTTTTAGCCCCAACTACTTAAGTGAGCCAAGATGTGTTGGATTGTTTATATTGTTCAACCTATGGCTTTTCTCTGTCTCTCTCCGATGGCCGGGAGCGTACCTCATAGTAGGCCCAGAACCCAGACTGCCTGGTGTAGGGCCCAGCAGGGCCAGGGCCAGTGATAGGAGCCCCGATTCCATGGTTGGAGGGGTTGCTCAGGATGAAGGTGTGTCCATAAGATGGGAACCCAACGATGAGCTTCTCAGCTGGGGCCCCATTGTCCTTCCAGTAGTTCATGACGTAATCCTGCAATGGCATCTGGTTAGAGAGAGGCCCCACCAGGCTGATGGCCTGGCCATTAGTTATTAGCCCAGTGTTTGTAGTATGGTTGTCCTTGCTGTACACAGTATTTTAGAACAGCCCTGATGTACTTCTGCTGAAGTGGTCTGTCCTTATCTCAACTAACTTCTTTTAATAACATGCCAATATGAAAGCTTTAGGTAAACTTTTCCCATTAAAAAACGAGTGAAGGACTAAATTCTTTCGTTCTCATGATTTTCCTGGTATGCTCTGTTAATGAATGGCTGAAATTCTGTATGGCATACAAGCGCAAAGATTGGAATAGTAGACATTAGACGAGGCAACCGGGGAATAGGAAGACAGGAAATATCAAAGAAGCATTTTGTAATTTATCGAAATATGAGTAGTGGCGCCTCATTTTTTTTTTTTTTTTTTACTAAAGAAGCACTTGTTTTAATCTTCTCTCCTATCTGATTAAATTGGCAGTTTTGTGATAACTAGTTGGTGATGTTTTTAAAAATGGGAACTAGTTAGTTAATTATAGCAACCTGATTTTCCATTTGATGACTTTTGTCTAATGTATGATGACCTTTGTCCCAGAATCCCCATGTGATTTAGGACACCATCTCTGGTCTGAATACATGTCTGTACAGGGACTCACCACATTGAGGTAGGCGTTGCTGCCAGTGTCGGTTGGGTATTTGTAGAGGGGGCTGTTCTCTCCAGTGTAGCCCTCCCAGGAGCCATGGAGGTCATAGGTCATGACATGGATGTAGTCCAGGTACCTGCAGAGCAGGTAAAGCTGGTAAAATCATCTCTGATGGTCACCTCCCACACCTCTGCAGGCAAAGAACCCCCTTCTGAAGCCTTTTCAACAAGATCCCTGAACAGCAAGACAGACTAAGGATGAGCGTCTCTTACACAAGTGACACAGAGGAGCTGGGGACAAGTGATCACTCACTGGGACAGCTGGGGGATCTCATAGCCGGCCTGGATGTTGGAGATGCCACCAGCGACTGCAGCAGTGACCATCAGCCTGGGCTTGTTGACCTGCTTGGCCTCCTGCTCAAAAGCTTCACGCATTTCCTGTGCAAGAGGAGAACGTCCATGAACATGAACTCTAAGTTGACGTTCATGAATATTCTTGGAATTAAATTTAATCAATCATCCATCTTTCATTCTTCAGCATTCTCACGGCAATAGGGCATCTAGATCCTTCCTCTCCCACTGAGGTTACAGGGAGCTGGGTTTTCTGCGCGGCCTCAGTGAATCTTGCCCATGAAATGGGTCGTGTGCCCTCCAGAAACTAATACTAAAGACTATTGAATGCACACTGGAATTCAAAAATGAAATTTGAATTATAAAATGACCTGGAACACAGCTCACCTGGACTAGGACAGTGAAGAGGTGCTTGTCCTGAGGGGGGCTCCCCCGAGAGCCAGGATACTCCCAGTCAAAGTCCAGCCCATCAAAGTCATACTGGCGCAGGAATTTGATGACCGAGGCAATGAAAGTCTGGCGGTTCTCAGGAGTGGACACCATGGCAGTGAAACTACGGGAGACCCCCAGTGGGCAGGGTGAGCGCTTGCCTCTGTGGTCCCCACACCTTGTCATAACATCGGGGTAGGAAGTCATCTTGCAAAACTTACGGGGCAGTTCCAAAGTTCCAGCCACCAATGGCCAGGAGGGTTTTCAGTTGACTGTTTCTGAGGGGAAAGAAGCGAAGAGTGTCTCAGAACACATGGAAAGAAAGAGAAATCATTCAACATCACCTGGTTTCATGACTGAGAATCCAGGTGAAGTCTCATGCCGACTTTCATCCTGGTTTCTTCATTCTCATCTATCCCTCCTAAACGGTGAGAGTGGTGGCAGTAGATGGCGGACACAGTGTGCTCATGAGTGCCAGCTTCAGGTTGCTTTAAGTAGAAGTTTGTTCCCACGTGAGCCCATAGCACTTGCACTTTTCTAAACTTCCCTTGACAACTGAGCTAGAATTCATGAGAGCCAGCCATTGCCCTTAGTAGTAAGTTAGGGTCATCCCTGTCATGGAAATGGTTCAGAAAGCTGAGAGTTTATCTGTGTGCTGCTGGTTGGCCTGTTTGGAATTTCAGCCTGGAGGCTACTGTGGAAGGTTTCATTCAAATTATTCTCAAAGGTTAAAAGATGTGAAACTTCCGTCCTTTCATCACTTACTTGTTTTTCAGGCTGTTGAAAGCCTGGTAGAGGGTCACGTCATTCCACTCGATGGTGGTGATCTCGTTGTTGCGCATCCCGGCGAAGGCATAGATCAGGTGAGTACAGAGGCAGGGGTCGATGTCATCGGGCTTGAAGCGCCCCAGGCCTGGCCGGTACTGGGCCCAGTTGGTGAAGTAGCATGTCAGGTGGTAGGCAGAACCTGTTACCCAGAGGAAGAGGTGAGGAACAAGGAGAGAGCAATCTCCCTGGGGGTGACAGCATCTCTAATTGCCTGAGGAACCACAGACTTTCAAAGGAATCTCATGGGGGGGGGCGCGAGATGTGCATGGGGTCCCCGTATGTTGCAGCCAACCCATAATTAGTAGGCAATTTAGGGGTGAAGATATCTCTCTCAAAGGTAGCTCTGGCCAAAACCGGTTTGGCTCAGTGGATAGAGCCTTGGCCTGTGGACTCAAAGGTCCCAGGTTCAATTCTGGTCAAGAGCATGTACCTTGGTTACGGGCACATCCCTAGTAGGGGGCATGCAGGAGGCAGCTGATTGATGTCTCTTAGTCATTAATGTTTCTAACTCTCTATCCCTCTCCTTTCCTCTCTGTAAAAAATTAATAAAATATATTTAAAAAAGGTAGCTCTGTCCCTCAAGAGAGAATTAAAGACCCTTAGAAATCAGTGCCCTTTGCTGAGATAAAACCATAAAGCAGTAAACTCTGATTTAAATTTATCCTAATCCCTTCAGCATGCTAATTAATACTAGCCATCACTAAAGCTCACTTAGCATTTATGTACCAAGCACTGCTCTCAGTAATTTGTTTAAATTCATTCAATAAATCATCACCAAAATCCTATGAAATAGGTGCTACTCTTCTTCCCATTTTACTCATTTGGAAACTACAACCAGAGAGGATGATGGTATAAGTGAAGTAATAACTTCACTCTGAAGGAAACAAAGCATCCCGCTTACAGTCAAGAGTTCTGGCTCCAGGTTTAGTTCTGCCCCAGCCTCCCTATACTTCCTGGGGCAAGTCATATGATAAGTCCTTCCCTGCCTTAGTTTACTGGGCTGCGAGATGGGTGTAATGCCTTTTCCTCCTCTCGGGGAATAGTTGTTTGATAGACTCAGTGAGATGACAAATTTGAAAATGCTTCAAGAGAGCAGACAGCACCATGAAGATGCCCGGTCATATTATTTTTTATGGATGTTTATTTGTGAGACCACTGTCTAATCAATTTTAGCTT
This sequence comes from Lasiurus cinereus, assembly GCA_011751065.1. NCBI lineage: Eukaryota > Metazoa > Chordata > Mammalia > Chiroptera > Vespertilionidae > Lasiurus > Lasiurus cinereus. Next base: position 5,568,816 of record JAAGEH010000027.1, read on the forward strand.
TGGGGTTTTAGGGCAATGATCCCAACCCTTCACTTGGTAAAGAAATTTCCAAATCTCTAAAAAATAATAATAATAATAATTAATAGTCTTTGTTTTACGTAGAAGAACAGAAGGCCATGCTGAGTTTCCAGTTGATGAAGAAACAAAAAAGGAACAATATGGGGGTCCTTGCCTAGAAGAATACATACCTATCTCAGCTGTCAGCACCAGGAGCAGACCTTAAAGCAACAGAGAGAACAATGAGCTGGAGGAACGCGTCTGCGGACACAGCAGCCTTTCTACACAGCGCTTCACTCACAGTAGAACATGTCCCTTATGCTTTCCTCTTCGAGTGCTTTTAACACTCTCCGTTCCCTCCAACCTACTGAGGCCGATAAAGTTCTAAGGTTTCTCCTAGAAGCCCACTCCCCTCTACTCCCGCTCACAAGACCACTGAAAGGCCATGAGCCTTGAGTCTTGGGGAACGGAGGGGTCTGCAGAGCAGTGGGAGACCTATCACCAGGGAAGGAACTGTGTCCCTGTGCTTTCCCCAGAGCAACCATCTCCAGCGATGGGGTTGAGTTTGAAGGTTTTAAAGGGGCAGAAAAGCAGGAGGGAGAAAGCGGCTCAAGGACAGAGTGGCAGTGGTTCCTTACCAGTGAGAAGGGTGAGCTTGGTCATCTTGCCTCAGTGGTAGAAACTCCCCCGTTCAACCTGCCTTTTATTACCCGCCTCCTCCCCTCCCGTGACTTATCAGATTCTCCTTTATGGCGATTGCCTCCAAAGTCAATGTTGATATTGGTAGTGCTCAAAAACCTCAAACCCATTTAAGAACCCATTACTGACAGGGAAACCATTTTATCTTGATTTCACTGTACAAGAAGAAAGGATTGGGCCCAAGCCCAGGCACCATATGAATAAGCTCCATTATGGAATAGCTTACATAATTCCAAATGGTTTTGTACAGTGGGCTAGACTCCCTGTTTGGATAGTGCTAATTGGCTATTTCACCCTCATCTATTTGCAGCAAATGGTTTCCACCATCCTTTCCAGAAACAGATTAGAATGCTCTCACTCTTTCTCTTTCCCCTGATGCTAGAATATTTAACAGCCCTTAAAAAAAAAAAAGAAGAATGTCCAGATACTCCAATTTTCTCTGCACAGAACTATCCAAACAGTGAGTCTGGATGAGTGGGCAGCTATGCATCGGGATTTAAGGATTCCAAAGAAATGGGCAGAGGTAGGTGGGGAGAACGGAGAAAATGTTTCTGGAGAAGATTGCGTGTAGAATATCCAGCCTGGCCCGGGAATAAGAGGTAGTCTCACATTGTGGTTGCACCAAAGGACAGCACAGAGTTGTGGGTGAGGTCACAGACTCCCAGAACCACACTGCCCGCTCCCCCATGCATTTCCAAGGTGCAGGACTCTAGGCCACTTCTCAGCCTCTCTGTGCCATGTTCCTGAAAGTGGGAATCATCACCCTGACGACCTAGGGGGTCTTAGGAAGACTCAGCGAGTTGATGTTTACATGCAGCCCGCCCATCAAGTGTCCTGTGTTGGCTTTATAAATAAAGCAGCAGGAAGGAACTTGGAGCAAGGACTGGGGGAATACCAAGAGTGACTTCCTTCCCACACAGCCAGGGCAACGCGATAAGGAGCCATTCGGGTGTGTAGACTCTTAAGATGAAGACAGCAACCCAGACACGCACACATGCTGGAGTACAAGCCACAGGGACCACAGGGAGGCCTGGGGAACCAGAAGTCAGAAATGCTTTTGTGGCTGTGAAATATGTGCTAAATGTTGAGAAATTAGTATGTGAAATATGTGCTAAATGTTGAGAAATTAATGTGTGAAATATGTGTTAAATATTGAGAAATTAATCCATGAGAAGTTAAGCTCAAGTTCTCCTTTTATAGTTAGCTTCAGAAGGGCAATGTCAGCACTTTGTGCAAGTCTGGAGCCTTCTGCCACCTTACGAGGACATTCAGTACATAATGGGACATCTGGTCAACAGTTCTGAGTTCCTTCGCTTAATTCCCCATCCAAACCCAGGCACACGTGAGAGTGAAGGGGGCATCAGAACTATGTAATTTTTTAAAATGTTTATTTGTAATTGATATTTTTGTTACACAAATTAATTTACCCAATAGTTCTATTAAAATATTATTTTCAAAAATGTTTCTAAATAACGAAAGTATAAAACTACATAGTAATTCAAAATTTTAAATTCTGAGTAATTATTCTTGCTATATATTCTCAAACTTCAGCTCCTTGGCTATAATTCTGGCATTTTTAAAAAAATATATTTTATTGATTTTTACAGAGAGGAAGGGAGAGAGATAGAAAGTCAGAAACATCGATGAGAGAGAGACATCCATCAGCCGCCTCCTGCACGCCCCACAGTGGAGATGAGCCCGCAAGCAAGGTACATGCCCTTGACCGGAATCGAACCTGGGACCTTTCAGTCCGCAGGCCGACGCTCTATCCACTGAGCCAAACCGGTCTCGGCATGGCATATTTTTTTATATTTCTAAAGACTGGAGCTTGGCCCTGGAGTTGGAAGATGAGTAGACTTGATGAAGGAAGACTTCCTGAAGGGGGTGATGCAGTAAACTAAGTGTCCTGAGTCTGGCCACTCTTTGGGATCTGTCTGCAAGATCTTGGGGGGCATATTTATGGAAAAGAGCAAGAACTTGATCTCTTTTGCCAGCCTCCAGCCTCCCATTTCCCCTCCCCTCCTGCCTCAGGGTGTGTGTGTGTGTCCAGAATTTCCCACAGAAAGATCCCACCCAGAGCCCCTCCTTCTTTCCCAGCACCAACCTCTGCAGATCTCTGGAAGCAAAAAGGTGGAGCCTCGTGCAGATTTAGAAATAAAAACAGACACCTGGGCATTCTGAGACAACACTTTCATGTAATCATCCTTCTGTCCTACAGTTCCCAATGGGCCCAGCCGGTGGGTGGTTGAAGGCCAGTTACAGCAAGAGCAGCTGGTGTCGAAGACCAGGCCTGTCTGACAAGCCTCCTCGTAGGTGTGCCCACCCACACGGTTGTAGAAGGCTTGCTTGCTGGTGGGGCTGGGGTAGAGACCATTGGACTTCCCAGCACAGAATCCACGATTGCCAACAGGAGCCGCAGTGACGACGGGGGCCGAGGTGGTGCCTGGGGTAGAGGTGGGCACTCTGCAAGCTGGAAAGAGTAAGAAAGGGTTCTGCAGTGGACGCCTTTCCCAGGGTGAGTGTGTGTCTGAACTGTCCTGGGGGTTCTTCTCTGCCAAGGGCCCCTTCTATCTGAATCAGTGTGTAAGCACTCTGGGCTGGACCAGATACCCAAGTTCATAGACCAGCCCTGCTATGAGCTATGTGACTGTGAACAAGTCATTATCTTCCCTGAGCCTCAATATCCTCCTTGCAATGATGGGAAGGAAGGAATTGATAGAATTCAAATGATAGAATTTTAACTACCTCTTAGAATTATTACGCAATTTCCAATGTGCTTGGTATGTACCATGGAAAGTGCTATACAATTATGAATTTTTATTTCAAGGGAGAAAAATAATGTTTATTTCTCACTTTTATCACCTAAATGCTACCCCATATACTAGCAAATGTTCAAGTAGACAATCCAGTATTGCTAACTGTACACTCTGTTCTATAAAGGTCCCTAGGACTTTATTCATCTTGTGTAATTGAAACTTTGTGGCCTTTGACCAATATCTCCCTTTCCTCCCTCCTTGTATGTTTATATTATTTTTTAAATATGTATTTATTGACTTCAGAGAGGAAGGGAGAAGGAAAGAGAGAAACATCAATGATGGAGAGATAGTCATTGATGGGCTGCCTCCTGGATGCCCCACACTGGGAATTGAGCCCGCACCCTAAGCCTATGCCCTGACTGGGAATCGAACCGTGACCTCCAGGTTCATAGGTTGATGCTCAACCACTGACCATGCCAGCCAGGCAGTTTTTATTTTTAAACAGATGAATCGCATGCCTATCTCTAGGAGTGCCTGGACGGATAACATGAACCTGAAGAACCAGCAGGCCTGGCACGAAGTAAAGGTCCCATGGTCAGGACTAGCCCCTCCCAGTAGGCTTCCCTGGCCTCCTGCTTTCTGGACTGGCCATAGTGCTTGGGGCAGGGACAGGATTGTGTGTTGAGAACAATTGTAACTCCACTTCTCACCTGGGGACAGGTGCAAACAGACCCCTTCAGATGTCTCCTTCTCTCATCTCTTTCCTCCTTCATCTCCTCACTTCTTCATCTGCCCATTGTTTTGTCCTCACTCCTCCATAACCTTCATAAAGGCTGGAGCTGGGCAGGTGGGACCGGGAAGGAGGTGTCTGTGGCCCCTTCCCTAGCCAGGCTTCAGGATGTCCAGGATGTCCCCCTAGCAGCTCGGCAGAGGAAGACCCTCAGGAACGGTGGCAGGTCCTTTCTCATGAGGACCATCAGCCATGACTGAACCCAGGAAGGCCACCTGGGTCTCTCTCTCTGGGTCCCAAATGCCAGCTCTCCATGAAAATGCAAGGACAGGCGGGAGGTGCTCCGGGCAGTCTGTCTGTCCTTCCTCCTTAGCTGTGTTGCGTGTGTTATCTCATGGCTGGGAGGTGGCGTGCCACTACCTACTGGGAGTGGAGACGCCGAGAGCAGATTTGAGGGCGTTCATGAGAGGGTATTTGCCTTGTCCACAGAAAGTGCCCGTGAAGTCGTCCAAGTCAATGGCCCAGACCACGGCCCCTCCAAAGCCGTTCTGCAGCAGCCACTCGGCCTGGGGGAGACAATCGGGGGGACTGTAGGGTGTCCTCGCACAAGAGTGTCTCCAGCAGCATGGGGGGAGGAGAGGGGACAGTCTAGTCATGAGAGGGTGGTAAGGGAGAGTGACTTTCCCGCAGTGACTTTGAGGGACTCACAGACATATTTGTGTACAAGGAAGATTTTAGGGCTACCAGGTCAGGGAGAAAAGAATCTGGGGCCCAAGCAGCCCTTTCCTCCCGCCTTCTGTAACCAACGACCCCATTCTGAGAAGCTTGGGTGGGTTGTAGTGTCAGAAGAGACAGAGGGTCCTTCACACAGCAAGTATCTAAGCAGAAAGATAGGGCTCCAGGCAGGGGACTATAGGGTCGGAAAGCAACAACCAAGATCTGAGCATCGCCGAGACCGGTTTGGCTCAGTGGATAGAGCGTCGGCCTGCAGACTGAAAGGTCCTGGGCTCGATTCTGGTCAAGGGCATGTACCTTGCTTGCGGGCACATCTCCAGTGTGGGGTATGCAGGAGGCAGCTGATCGATGTCTCTCTCTCATCGATGTTTCTGACTTTCTATCTCTCTCCCTTCTTCTCTGTGAAAAATCAATAAAAAATATTTTTTAAAAAAGAAAAGATCTGAGCATCGATAGGGCAATGGGCAGCCCTAGAAGGCTTGGCTCAGTGGATAGAGCATTGGCCTATGGACTGAGGGCCCCAGGTTCGATTCTGCTCAAGGGCACATGCCCAGGTTGTGGGCTCAATCCCCAGTAGGGGGTGTGCAGGAGGCAGCCGATCAATGATCCTCTGTCATCGCTGATGTCTCTCTCTCTCTCTCCCTCTCCCTTCCTCTCTGAAATCAATAAAAATATATAAATAAAATAAAATAAAGGGCAGTGGGCAGATGCCTGACAGCCCAGATGATCTCCAGCTTCCTGATTTGGGTGATGCCTGTGTGGATTTGCCTGTGTCTGTATGGATTTGCCGTAAGCGGGAGAGGTGCAAAGGAGAGGAAGAACTCTCTCTGGTTGACCATTCCTTGGAGCTGGGAAGAAGGCCTGCCTTGGAGAACTGGATCAGGACAGAGCAGTGCAGGGCAGGGACCCAAAGGCGTCTCCAGGAGGCGGGGGACTGAGAATGTGGGGGGTGGGGGGCAGGGGAGCTGAGTGAAGGAAGGCAGCCAGCTGCAGGTGCCCAGGAGCAGAGGGGCCGATCAGGCCGCTGGGCTCTGCAGCTGGGCCACTAGCTCACCCTGAGACCCTGCCCTGCCCCTCTTACCCATCTCCTGGGATTGTAATTCAAATGCACCTGGAGGGCGGGTTCCCTTCCTTCTCCAAATAGGCAGAAGGAAGGGTGCAGAGAACCTTACCTTGAGGGCAAAACTCTTGGGGTTGCCATACCCAATCCACTGGTTCCCCTTGTAGGCATAGGGCACCTCCTGGGGGATGTTCCACATCTCCGTGGCTCCTTTCAGGAAGGAGCAGACCTGGGGCTGGTACAGGAGGAGCAGTCACGACTCAGAGGATCCTGACTCTGCTCAGCCACCTCTACCTCCTCCCTCCCTTTCTTTTCCGGGCTGTACTCCCCACCCCACCCCCTCTTTGCTGGAAAGGAGAGCAAAAGGCTCTAGTTTCATCCCAGCACCACTGCTTTGCTTCCCGTCCGTCCGGTGCCCAGTGGAGCGGGCCCTGCTGAAGAGATGAGACCTGAGTCCTGTGTCAGTCAGTACAACGGGCGGGGCAGCTTCTCTGTGCCCCAGTTTCCTCTTGAAACAAAGGTACCCGGTCCTCTTATTTGAAAGTGTTCTGGCCTTACACAAGCCCACACTTGGGGATGATAGAGCATAAGGGTTAGGGCCTGAAGCTCGACGACTTAGACTCAAATCCTAGCTCTGCCACTTCCTAGTTTTGTGACCTTGAGCAAATTTCTTCCTTTTTTTTAAAAAAATATATTTTATTGTTTTTTTTACAGAGAGGAAGGGAGAGGGATAGAAAGTCAGAAACATCGATGAGAGACATCGATCAGCTGCCTCCTGCACGCCCTCTACTGGAGTTGTGCCCGCCAGCAAGGTACATGCCCCCCGACCAGAATGGAACCTGGGTCCTTTCAGTCCGCAGGTCGACGCTCTATCCACTGAGCCAAACCGATCTCGGCAAATTTCTTCCTTTTAAAAAATGTTTTCTTTATTGAGGTATCACCTATGTGTCCTTATTGTCCCATTGCCCCCCCTCCAGCCCCCACTGAGCAAATTTCTTAACCCCTCTGTGCACCAGTGTCCCCTCTTGCAGAAGAGGATAAAATCAACACCTGATTGTTTGTTGTGAGGGCTAAATAAGAAAACAAAACAAAAAAAAAATATATATATATATATATATGTAATTTAGAACAGAGCCTGGCTATTTCTTTGCACTCAGTATATGTTAATGACTACTGGTATTAAAGATGCACATTTACTTGAAAAGGTTAACATGTAAGATGTTTAGCAATTGTTCACTCTACCCTGCCCTCCCGACCACACACACTCAGAATAGTCGACCATGGGGTGCCCTGCATTAGGAATCCGGGTAGCAATTCTCCCTTCGTGGAAGTATCTTCAGTCCTTTAGCACGGAGAGGGAGGCTCTCCCAGCTACCCCAGGCCTTCGGGGGGCATTACCTCAAAGTAGGCAAGAGTCCCAGCTTCCTGAGTGTACGGCCCGGTGGCCCCGGGGCCGGAGGTGGGAGCATCCAGGCCACGGACGGCAGGGTTAGTGAGAGTGAAGGTCCGGGCATAAGCCCCAAAACCCACCATCAGCTTTTCCGCAGGGGCACCCCTCTGCTCTGCAGGTCCCTCCCCAACATGGACCCTGCTTGATGCTTTGGGGGAAGGCAGCGAAGGTAGGATTCAGTGAGTGACCTGGAAGCTCAGGCGACAGTGCATAGCTCAGGAGCTTGGATGACTTATCGTTATTGTGATTTATTTTTATTTTTGGTTAATCCTCCCTGGAGGATATTTTTCCATTGATTTTTTAAAAAATACGTTTTATTGATTGTTTGCAGAGAAGAAGGGAGACGGATTAGAGAGTTAGAAACATCGATGAGAGAGAAATATTGGTCAGCTGCCTCCTGCACACCCACTACTGGGGATGTGCCCGCCACCAAGGTACATGCCCTTGACCCGAATCGAAACCGGGACCCTTAAGTCCGCAGGCCGACTCTCTATCCACTGAGCAAAACCAGTTAGGGCCCGTTGATTGTTTTTTTTAAGACAGAGTGGAAAGGAGAGGGAGAGACACACATAGAGAGAAACATCCATGTGAGAGAGACACATTGATTGGTTGTCTCCCGCATGCATCCCATCCAGGGCTGGGGATCGATCCTGCAACTGAGGTACATGCCCTTGACCAGAATCAAACCCGGGGCCCCTCAGTCCGAGGGCTGACGCTCTAGCTACTGAGCCAAGCTGGCTAGGGCTGTTATTCTTTTAGAAACCCCCATTAAGTGATGGGTGCTGGAGATAGAAAGGAAAAACTAGACAGGGCCCCTGCCCTCAGGAGCTCACCGTCCTGTGGGAAAGTCAAACCTGTAAGCCCAAAGGTGCTGCAATGCAAGTGACGAAACCTGCACGAACAGTGTCCTGGAAGACTTCCCCTGAGGGTGACATTCGGCCGGTCCATTCTCCCTCTAGGTTCCTTGGGTATTTGCGGTGGCTTATCTCTGTCACTGCACTTATCGCTCAGACAGATAACGGTCTGCGGTCTTCCCACTAGACTGAGCTCCTCAGGGCAGGGACTGTGCTTGCCCCACTGAGTGCCCACTACCCAGCAGAGCCCCTGGTACTCAGTCAACCCTGTGAATGGGCCCTAAAGATAAGGTCCATTCTGAATGAATGGATCCTAAAGATAAGGTCCATTCTGAATGAATGGACCCTAAAGATAAGGTCTATTCTGAATGAATGAACCCTAGAGATAAGCCAAATGGTGGCGCAGGGCAGAGCAAGACCTGGAAGTGTCCAGGGGGTGGTTCAAGCCCAGGACCCCTTCCCATGGCAGTCCCTTCACTCTGGCAACCAGAACTCAACCTTTTCTAGCACCAACTGGTACTTGCCAACTCAAAGGATGCTTCCGAATTTGATTCCCTTTCAAGCCACCCAATCATAAGCGGGAGGAACTGTTATGCCCCGCCCACCGATCCCTCTAATTGGGCTGCTAGCCACACCCACCGATCCCTCTAATTGGGCTGCTAGCCACACCCACCGATCCCTCTAATTGGGCTGCTAGCCACAGCAGGCCGGCTCTCTGGGGAGGAGCTAATGGGCCAGAAACTGCACCTGTCCCTGCGGTGCATATTCAGATAGTCTGCCTCATCCTTTCTTTCCTCTATTCATTGCTCCTGTTGGCTGAGGAAGCCTTGCTCATGCATTGAGCTCCCGCTCTGAGCTGGCAGTGAGGAAGAATCAGAATGGAAGAGGCTCGCTGAGGCTTCCAGCATCCTGCTTGGGGGAATGAGCTTGTCCTGCTTCACCCGTTATCCACTCCCCTCCTACCTGAAGCCCTCGGGTGCTCAGGGGCCTCTCTCTCCTTCCCTTCTCCCTCCCTCCTTCCCTCTTCCCTCCCTCCCTCTCTTCCTGCCTCCCTTTCCTTTCTCCTTCCTTCCTTCCTTCCTTCCTTCCTTCCTTCCTTCCTTCCTTCCTTCCTTCCTTCCTACCTTCCTTCTCACTATGTCATGATCCCAAGAGAGAAAGGGGACAGCGCAGGCCACCTCAGAGCACAGAGAGTGGGCATGGGGGTGCAGAGGCGGAGTGAATGGAAGAGAGAGAGCAGCTTCTCTGAAGGCTGACCTGGGCCACCGGGAAGACTCACCAGCAAGAATCGGCCACTTGCCCATTTTGGTGGGAACTTCTGAGTGAGCACCCAAGAGCTTTTTATAGGGATCACAGCAGGCCCTCCCACCCTGCCCCTGGCCCCGTGGGAGTCGGGCCCGGAGGAAGTCAGGAATAAGGGGCAGCGGGATCACCTAGCTCCGTTTACCCTCTGACTCTTATCTGTGTTTTCCTTCTTGGCAATCAGCCCGGGGCACAATGGAGACGTGGTGAGAACAGCCTTGACAGGCTGTTGACTGAAGGTGCATGTAGGAAAATGGCCTATCTGGCACTGGGTGAGGCTGGCCTAGAGTTCAAAGTCATTTCAGAGTAGGCCCCGCATGCCCAGGAGGCCAGCTGGACCCTAGGGTTGGGGTGTGACGTATGGACAAGGGAAATCAGGCCGCCAGTGTGGCGGAACCTGCCTATCCTCCAGCTCCTTCATTCTTCTTCTTTTTTAAAAAATCCTCACCTGGGCCAAAACCGGTGTGGCTCAGTGGATAGAGCATCAGCCTGCAGACTCAAGGGTCCCAGGTTCGATCCCAGACAAGGGCATGTATCTTGGTTGCGGACACATCCCCAGTAGGGGGCATGCAGGAGGCGGCTGATTGATATTTCTAACTCTCTATCCCTCTCCCTTCCTTCCTGTGAAAAATCAATAAAATATATTTTAAAAAAATAAATAAAATCCTCATCGAGAATATTTTTCCATTGGTTTTTAGGTGGGGTGGATGAGAGAGGGAAAGACAGAGAGAAACATCGATGTTAGAGAAACACATCAATTCGTTGCCTCCTGCAGGTGCCCCACCAGGGCCCAGGCCGGGGAGGAGCCTGCAACCGGGGTCTGTGGTCTTGACCCAAATCAAACCCAGGACCCTTCAGTTCTCAGGCTGATGCTCTAGCCCAGTGGTTCTTAACCTTCCTAAGGCCGCGACCCTTGCATACAGTTCATGTGGTGGTGACCCCCAACCATGAAATGTTGCTACTGTTGTGCATTGTGATGTAAATATCTGCATTTTCCGATGGTCTTAGGTGACTCCTGTGAAAGGGTTGTTCAACCCCCAAAGGGGTCACGACCCACAGGTTGAGAACCGCTGCTCTAGCCACTGAGTCACACCAGCTGGGGCCATCTCCTCAGTTCTACTGCTGCGATGGATGTCAGGCAGTGGCTGGAAGTCTGGGAGGGGTCGCCAAGTCCGGAGTGAGAAAGCATTACCTGCCAAGGTCCCTTCTGTTTAATTGAGGGTGGTACGGCTTACAGAGGCTTGAGGGAATTCCGGGGGTGGGGGTGAGGTTGGGGGAGGGAAGGGACAGACATTTCTAATTGGGTTTGACTAAAGAAAGAAGCAGCAAGGCCTGGGGCAAGGAGCCATGGAACCCGAGAAAAGACAGCTGCAGCCAAAACCGGTTTGGCTCAGTGGATAGAGCGTCGACCTGCGGACCGAAAGGTCCCAGGTTCGATTCTGGTCAAGGGCATGTACTTTGGTTGCAGTAGGGAGCGTGCAGAAGGCGGCTGATCGATGTCTCTCTCTCTCATCGATGTTTCTAACTCTCTATCCATCTCCCTTCCTCTCTGTAAAAAATCAATAAAATATATTAAAAGAAAAAAAAGAAAAGATAAGATAAGACAGCTGTAAAGATGCCCGTGGAAGGAGGCTGAAGATCCCAATATTTTAGGACCTCCCTGCACTCCACTCCCAGCCTTGCTACCCGTGCAGAAAGGGATGTTCCTCCAGGAAGCCCACCAGGATGCCACATCACTGGTGTCCGATCACATCTGAGGGCTCCCCAGCCCCAGAAGGCAGCCCAGGGAGAAGCAGCACAGGCCTGGCCGTGGGCGTGGAAGCTAGCCCCAGGGCATGCGCCCAGCCTGACCACAACTCCAGTTAGGAGGGCAGCGGCCCTGTGGCAGGCTGGGGGACGTGGCGCCCTCTGGTGGTGGCTGAAAGGAGGCCCAATACCTGGTGGGCGTGGCCTTGTGTCCAGCCAGGGTGCTGTCTCCCCCAACCTCTTTGGGAATGGGGATGGTCTCAGAGAAGTGGAGAGGGTGCATAGGGAGAGAGGGTGAGTCCATGACCTGGCTCACAGCGGCACTCGTGCACCCCAAAACAGGAGGAAGCAGAGGGGAGATTCCGGGGAAGGTCGAAGGGGCCAGTGCAGCAAGTCCCTTTCTTCTGTTCAGCACTCCAGCGCTCCTGCGGCTCGGCCCCTCCCCTCCTGGTTTTTGGGACCCGGGTTCACACCTAAGCTGGGCATAACGACAGACAAGGGGCTTTTGTGAATGTGCCTCTGGGCAGAAGAGACGGCTCCTCCCACATATGCCAGCCTGGGACAGGTGGGGCACATGCGAAGAGAGCCTCACCCACAAGGCCGGACGCTGGGAGGGAGGGCAGCCGAGGCCAAGTGCCCATCAGGGGAAGGGAGGAGAGAGAGCAGATTCAAGAGGCCTATGTGCTCCCTGGCGAGAGGGGCAGGCCTCGGAGGCACCCGGAGAGCCTCATTAGAAAGGCCCAGTCCCCCCCGCCCCAAACAAAAGAACCAGGGAGGAAGAAAACAAACAGCTGGAGACACCCCAATGCCCACCTTGCCCAAGAACCCTTTTGGCGTGAGAAGTTACTCTCACATCTGAACCAAGAGTCTCTCAGACATTCTTTGGGACTTTGCCAGTGAGACTGGACTCTAGTGAAGTCATTCAATAACGGACTCTAACCCTTCCCACTAAGGGAAATATGAGGTCAAAACGTCACTAGCTACTGAAACCGGTGTGGCTCAGTGGATAGAGCGCCGGCCTATGGACTGGGGGTGAGGGGTGTCCCGGGTTCCATTCCGGTCAAGGGCACAGGCCTTGGTTGCGAGCACATCTCCAGTGGAGGGTGTGTGGGAGGCGGCTGATCGATGTTTCTCTCTCATTGATGTTTCTGACTCTGTCTCTCTCCCTCTCTGTGAAAAATCAATAAAATATATTAAAACAACAACAACAACAAAAAACGTCAGTAGGTCAAAACAGGTTTGACTCTGTGGATAAAGGATTGGCCTGCGGACTGAAAGGTCCCAGGTTCGATTCCGGTCAAGGGCTTGTATCCTGGTTGCAGGCACATCCCCATCCCCAGTAGGGGGTGTGCAGGAGGCAGCTGATCGATGTCTCTCTCTCATCAATGTTTCTAGCTCTCTATCCCTCTCCCTTCCTCTCTGTAAAAAATCAATAAAAAACAAACAAACAAACAAAAAAACACGTCCCTCGCTCCGCACCAGATCTTCCAGACTGGTCTCAAACAAAACAGGATCTCAGAAAGTGGTGGCTGAACGAACAAGCGTGAGAGTAAACGACAGGTCATAGGTCATTCATCCTGTGTCCTCCCGTCAGCGGCTGCACACAGCAGGCCCATGGCTGGCTGTTCGTCATTGATGAGTGAGTGAATACATGAATGAATGGGAGCCCGGACTGGCCAGAGGCTGAAGGGTGTGACCTGAAGGCTTGTCTGGATGGAACCAGCCGTGAGAACTTTGCTCAGAGACAGGATGTGGGCTGAGAGCGTCTCATCTTTCGCTTTTCGAGCGTGGGCTTGGGCATGGAAAGCGCCTCTGATTTGTTTAGTGGGGCCCGTGCGGGCGCTGCCGGGGCTGCAGAATTGAGACCTGGGGGAGGAAGGAGGCGAGGGAGGGGGGAAACGGCAGGTGGAGATGAAAAGGAAGCCGTTGTCAGGGTTCTGGCTGCAGGAGACGGGGCCCAGGCTTGCGGGGCCCTGAAGGAATCGTGCGTCGTCTATCCAGGCGCCTGCCCTACTCTGCACACAGAGGCCTGGGCATATCTTTCCCGATGGGGAGGATGAGATGACCTTCCCCATGTTTCTGGGGATCCCATGTGATCATGCATGTGAGCCCCTTAGCGGAGTGCCTGGGTCAGAATGGACTCTCCATAAACATCTAGCATCAGCTCCCAGCGCTTTCTAGCTCTTCATGTCAAATTGCTGTCACGTCGGCAAAGAAGGAGATGGAGAGTTGTCAGGAGCCGAAGCCGGTGTGCCCTTCCTGTGGCCTCATCGCCGCCACCTGACCTTGAGGCCGGGGCTCTGGAAACAGGTGGAGTCAGCGCGCAGGCACCCGCCAGAGGAAGGGGGAGGGGAGGACTGTGCAGGGGAAGCTGAGCCTCGAGGCAGCCCTGACAAAGCTTCGGCCAACCGGGACTTGGGGACTCGCTGCATCCAGTTGTGCATCTTCACACCAAGAGGTGGGGCCTGTCCTCCCACCTCACTGCGTCCCAGAGGTGGGCGACCCTGGGAGGGGCAGGAGCTTGGGGGGT
>JAAGEH010000027.1:5582684-5634181 GCA_011751065.1 Lasiurus cinereus
TTAGCACGGGTGGGAGAGAGAGGAGCTAGCCCTCCCAGCTAGTGCTTCCCACACCCCCTCCTCACTTTACAGGGAGGGGACCCCGCAGCTTTCAAACGGCAGAGCCGGGATGTAAAGGCAGGAATTCAAAGCCTGGCGCTCCTTCCACCTGCAGCCTCCCCCCGCCACCCCGAGAACACGCGAGGAGTTCAGGTTTGAGCGGGGAGAGGCGGTAGATCATTCACACACCCTCCCTCCCGTCCCATCGGTGGAAACATCTGAGGTGCAGGTGAAGGCCCTCGAAGCCAGCGCTCGGAGGGAACGGGTGCCGGGCAGGAAGCCCGCCGTGACCGTGGGAACAGGCAATTTCCTCTGGTTAGAGCTGTGGGTGGGTTCCACCTCCTGCCCCAGAACGAGCCCGTAAACAACCTGAGCCCCACCCCCGGCCCCCCAGGGCCTCTTGCAGCCAGGCCTCTGTGCAACCAACCCAGGCTCTGTTTCCTGGCAGGCAGGGCCTGGCACCTGGTCCCTAAGAATAAAGCGCTGTCGATTTGCATTTGGTTTCCTCTGTAAAGTACCAAAAGGAGGAGGGGAAGGAGGAGGAGGAGGAGGAAGAGGAAGAGGAGGGGAGGAGGAGGGGGAAGAGGAAGGGGAGAAGGAGAAAGAGAAGGAGGAGGAGGAGGAAGGGGAGAAGGAGGAGGAGGGGCGGGGACATAAAGAAAGTAAAAGCGAAATAAAACAGTACTTAATTGCACAGCCCCTTTGCCCTCACACCCTCCATGCTAGCAGTTTTCAACCTGTGGGTGGAGACCCACAAGTTGAGAACCGCTGCTGTAGAGCCTAAGACCATCAGAAAACACAGATATTTACATTATGATTCATTAACAGTAGCAAAATTACAGTTATGAAGTAGCAACAAAAATAATTTTATGGTTGGGGATCACCACAACATGAGGAGCTGTATTAAAAAGTCACAGCATTAAGAAAGGTTGAGAACCACTGCTCCATGCGGTCCCACAGGTGCTGTGCACCGAGTTCTACGTCCGCTCAGTGGTGAGGACACAGAGAACCGTTACACATCCCATGAACTATAGGTCAATCATATGAGGTCAGAGACTCCAACCATTCAAAGCATTTTCATAACTAAAATCTCCCTTGGATTTTTTTAAATATATATATATATTTTATTGATTTTTACAGAGAGGAAAAGAGAGAGATAGAGAGTTAGAAACATCGATGAGAGAGAAACATAGATCAGCTGCCTCCTACACACGCCCTGCTGGGGATGTGCCCAGCAAGCAAGGTACATGCCCTTGACCGGAATCAAACCCGAACCTTTCAGTCCGCAGGCCGATGCTCTATCCACTGAGTCAAACCCGTTTCGGCCAAACCATGGACTTTAGATCATCATAGTGTGTCAATACACAAATGAAAGATGGAAAAGTATGGAGAGGGAATATGTAGGAAGTCTCTGTACTTTCCATTGAATTTTTCTACAAACCTAAAATGGCTCTAAAACTTAGTCTATTCATTTTTTTTTAAAGTAAGTAGAATTTTTGCAATTCACTTTCTCTCCCCGTGCTACCTCCTGGAGACTAAACTCCGGTCTTTGGGCTGCAATGCACTCTTTCCTGTCCCTAAACTGCTCTGTGTCTCTCTTCATCCAGCACCTTCACCGTGTAACGTCTTCCCCAAATGTCAGGTCTTCGGGGACAGGGACCATCTGCATTCCTTTTTGTGCAATCATGCCAGTCTCTGTTCAGACCTCCCAATGGCTTCCCAATCCAAGGGGGTGACATGTACAGCGCAAAGCATGACCACACAGCGAGCATGCCTGTGTATCTGCCACCAGATTAAGAAACAGGACGTTGCCAGCACCCAGAATCCCTAGCATATTATCTCAATGACAACTTCCCCTGTCCTCTCTAAATGTAACATCATCCCAACTTCTCACACGTATACTTGTTTTGCCTATTTTTAACTTCATATAAATGGAAACTTACATTACATCCTCTCTTATGTCCGGCAGTTTTGCTCAATTATGTTTGTGTGAACTAGCCATGTCACGTCTGTCGCCGTGGTTTATTCACCTTTTCCCGCTGTACGGTGCTCCATTGTCAAAATATGCCCAACCCATCCATTTCACTGTTTATAGACATGGAAGGCTATTTCTGGTTGGAAGCTGCTTCAAATACACAATCATTCTTGTACAGGGATATGTATTTCTTTTCATCGTTTTTAAAGGAAGGAAGTAGTTTCATTGGAACCACCATAAAATGAGTTGGGAGGCCAAAAACCGGTTTGTCTCAGTGGATAGAGCGCCGGTCTGCGGATTGAAGGGTCGGTCCCAGGTTCGATTCTGGCCAAGGGCATGTACCTTGGTTGCAGGCACATCCCCAGTAGGGGGCGTGCAGGAGGCAGCTGATGTCTCTCATTGATGTTTCTAACTCTCTATTCCTCTCTCTTCCTCTCTGTAAAAAAAAAAAAAAATCAATAAAAGATTAAAAAAAAATGAGTTGGGAAAATTAAGGCACAATAATAATATGCAACTAACTGGACAATTTCTAAACTTAGCACCGATGCCCAAGACCCAGGTGCAGCCACGAGAAGGGCCTTGGGGAAGACACGCGCGCTTGCGTGCGGGAGGACACGGAGAATCAGGAACGGAAACCAACCTTGTAATTAAGAACCAAATTGCAGAGGCCCGGAGGAGAGGCAACTTTTAGAATCTGCTCTAAGGCCAGACAGTTTAATGCCAGGGCTGGGTCCCTCGCTCCTGCTCACCCACAGTCTGGGGCAGGAGTGTCACCTGGAGGCCAGGCACAGGGGTGGGGAGGGAGCTGTCGCTTTGGGGGGTTAGAGCTGTAGATCCCGGACACCTTCCTGCCAGCGTGTCTTCTTCCCTCCGCCTCACACGCCCGAAACCGAGGCTAAAACTGCTGGGAAGAGAGCAGCTTCAGAGGGACCCTTCTCATCCCACAGATGCCGATCCTGAGGCGGGATGGGAGCCAGGGCCATTGGCGGGGTGGGAGGGGAGGGGGTAGGGCTTATCAGATGCAGATTTTTTCCTGCCTGAGGGGCCAAGTCTGGAAGCCAGCCACGGTGGGAAGAGTGGAGGAGGTGCTGAACGGTGGTACTGAGACTTGGGATTAGAAAATAGGGCGTGTGGACAGCTGCAACCATCATCATCATCATCATCATCATCACCATCCCTTACATTTGAGTCACATAAGGGTTTACAAAGAGCGTTCTGTTCCCTGATTTCCACACATCACAGGGGCTGAGAGGGGCGGGACAGGGTTTGTTCCCGTGTGGCTCCTCTGCCAGGAGCACGCTGCGTGATTTGTTCCTTTTTCTTTTCTGTCCCACAGGTTATAAAACCGTACCGCTCTTGCCTCCTTTTTTTTTTAAATGCTCACCAGAGAATACATGTATTGATTTTTAGAGAGAAGAAGGGAGAGAGAGAAAAAACAAACACACGTGGCTATGAGAGAAACATCAATTGGCTGCTTCCTGTACGGCCTGGACCTGAACATAGAACCCATCACCTAGCTATGTGCCCTGACCAGGAATCGAACCCTCAGCCTTTTTGGTGCCTAGAACAATGCTCCAACCAACGGAGCCACCCTGGGCGGCGGAGGAACAGGTGCCTCCGGCTCAGCGTTTGTGTGAGAGAGTGGCTACGGGACTGGCTGGCCAAAGAGCGCAGGCCGCCGCCATCGCCCGTCTCACTAGCTTTGATGGCAGTTTTACCTTTTAATCTATTTTATTGTTTTTTACACAGAGGAAGGGAGAGGGAGAGAGAGTTAGAAACATCCATCAGCTGCCTCCTGCACACCCCCTACTGAGGATGTGCCCGCAACCCAGGTACATGCCCTTGACCAGAACTGAACCTGGGACCCTTCAGTCCGCAGGCCGACGCTCCATCCACTGAGCCACACCGGTTTCGGCCCAGTTTTACCTTTAGGCACAGTCAGGAGGTGAGGAAGCTTGGGAGGACACGGTTTGCATTGTCCTCTAGGCACAGGCACCCAAGGATGAGGCACGCGGATCTCCGTAAACACCCGGGGTTCTGCATGTGCACAGACTTCTTGGGAAAGGCCAAGGAATCATTAGGGGCACAGCCTTCGACACCCCCCCTAAGTCTCGCCTAAATTGGGTCGGAATTCCTATAAACAGGGCCCGCAGCCTTCCACACACATTTCCGTTTGGCCAGAAGGTCCCCCTTACAGACTCTCCAACCAAGTCTCGTGTGCTCCCCAAGATGTTTCCATCCGACTTCCTTCCCTTAGGGTTAAACTTCCTTCACTTAGCGTTAACCCTCTCCTGACCATCCACGTTGTCATAAGTGGCAAGAGTTCATCTTCTTCTTTTTTAAAAAAAATATATATTTTATTGATATTTTTACAGAGAGGAAGGGAGAGGGAGAGTCAGAAACATCGAGGAGAGAGAAACATCCATCAGCTGCCTCCTGCACACCCCTTACTGGGGATGTGCCCGCAACCAAGGTACACACATGCCCTTGGCCGGAATCGAACCTGGGGGACCTTTCAGTCCGCAGACCAATGCTCTATCCACTGAGCCACACCAGTTTGGGCAGATTTCCTCTTCTCGTGGCTGAGCCGTATCCCACTGCATGGCTACATGCCTCAGCTTCCTGAGGCAACCATCCAATGAAGAAGACAGACAGACACAGAGTCATGGATCCAGATAACAGAAGGGGGGGTTACCAGAGGTCGCGCCAGCGGGGCGGGCGGCGGGCTGAGAGGGGGAGAGGCAGAGAGTAAAGGGTGGTGGAGGAGAGCGGACCTCTCCCGGCAGAGTGTATGTACACGTCGAATTACAAGGTGGCACATCTGACATGTGTATGCCCTTACCCGATGTTACTCCAACCGGTTAAAAATAAACAAATAGCCGAGACCGGTGTGGCTCAGTGGATGGAGCGTCGGCCTGCGGACTGGAAGGTCCCAGGTTCGATTCCGGTGGGGGGGCATGTGTCTTGATGGCGGGCACATCCCCAGTGTGGGGCGTGCAGGAGGCGGCTGATCGATGTCTCTCTCTCTCATCGCCGTTTCTAACTCTCTATCCCTCTCCCTTCCTCTCTGTAAAAAATCAATAAAATATATTTTTTAAAAAATAAACAAACAAGGCAGGCTGCGGAGGATGGGGGTCAGACCCAGGCCGTGGGGGCCTGGCTCCCCTCTGTCGGTCCGGTCGATCGGGGGCGGGGGAGGCGGGGAGAGAGGGATCGGCTAGCGGCTCCGAGCCAGGCGGCCACCCGCGCCCAGCCCAGCGCCAGGAGGAGGAGGAGGACAAATATGGCCAAAGGTCTGGGAGCGAGGGGGCGGCTGGCACGGGGAGCTCCCGCTTCTGGGCTCCGCGGGGAGCGGCCGGGAAGGTGCGCGCGGGGTGGGGGTGCCCCCCGGGGGGCCCTGTCCCGCCGGCGCTGCGGGGGGCGGCGCTGGCCTCTCCGGGGGGGGGGCCCCGCGTAGGGAGGGGGCCAGGGGGCGCCGCCGCGTATGCGCCCGAGCGCCCTCCGCCACCCCACGCGCCCCGCGGGGCCCGCCCAGGTGAGCGGGGGCGGGGCCCCGCCCGGAAGGTGCGCGCCCCGCGCCGCCCGCCCCGCGCCGCCGCCGGGCAGGTCCCCGGGCTCCCCCCCGCGTGGAAGTGAAAGTGTCGCCCCGCGCGCGGTCCGCAGGGGGCGGCGCCGGCGCGCACCGGGCACGGGCGCCGGGCGCAGGGGCCATGGAGGGGCTCGGCCGCCGCCTCCGAGCCAGCCTGCGACTCAAGCGTGGCCGCGGGGGTCAGTGCCGGGGCGCGGGGGGCGCGGGGGGCCGGGCCGGGCCGGGGCGCGGGGGGCCGGGGCGGGCCGGGGTCCGGGAGCGCAGGGCCGGCCAGGCGCGCCGCGGGGAGGTGCGCAGGGCCAGGTGCAGGCAAAGTCAGAGGTCGGGGAGTTGCGCGGCCCCCCGGGGGGTGGAGGGGGAGGTGTCGGGGCGGAGGAAGCGGCCGTGGGGCCCCCGGGCCACGTGTCCCCGCAGCCAGGAAGCTGGCGGGGGGACCGCAGAGCGCCCCGAGCGCCCTCCCGGGGAGACCCCGCCCGGCCCCCCGCTCCGCCTCCGCGCCTGCAAGAGCCACCGGCCAGGAAAAGTGGTCCCCGCCGCCGCCCCCGCAAGGCCAAAAGGCCGGGCAGGGGCCGCGGAGAGTCAGAGCTGGGGTGCCGCCTGCGCCCCGGCTTCCTGAGCGTGCACCAGGCAAGTCCCGCCTCCCCGAGCCCCCCCCCCGCCCCCCGGGGAAGTGGGGAGTCAGTCACTTGAGTCAGTCACTTGGGGCCCTGCGCTTGGGAAGCAGGGCGGTTAGGAACTCATGCTTTTGCTTCTTTTCTCATTCATTCTGCAAACAGCCACTGCCTCTCCGGCTCCCCAGAGCCCTCAGCTCCCCGGCCGGCCCCCCAGGTCCCCGCTGTCCCAGGAGAAAGGGACCTGAGTGGACCCGCAGCCCAGCTCTTAGCGCTGCTGGCCAATCCTAAGGTTGAGTGGAGGAAGCCACAGTCCCAAGTCCACCCCCCCCCACACACACACACACACTCCACTCCCCAGCTCTGGGGAAACCTGGGGGTGAAATCAGTGCTCCTGCCATCACCCCAGCCCTCGCTGTTCTCCCTAAGCCTGGGGTTCCAGGCTCTGTCATTGCACCCCAGCTGAGGCAGGCAGAGAGGTCAGAGACCCCGACCAGGTGGGGACAGAGGTCTGGAACCTGCAGTGGCCGGGCTGAGGGCAGGGTGAGGCTGCTGGTCTCCCTCCACCTGGAGGAAAGGGGGGTGCAGCCTGCAGCCGCAGGAGGGGACATTCCGGTGGTTCCCGACCACCCTGGCCCCCCAGGGTTGTACCCCAAGTCTGTGCAGGCGGCGAGCAAAGGGAGGATGGCCCCGGGAGGAGCTTCCTGGCGGTTGAGGGACTGGAAGTCTCGCAGCCGAACCTCCTGACCCCAGAGGCCTGGCACCTGTCAGGCCAGGAGCGTGTGTCCGCCTCATCTTGCCTGCCTGCCTGCCGTCTGTCCTCCAGCTTCCCGGGAAGTCCTCCTCCCTGCAGGGCAGAGGTGTGGTAGGAGGGTGTGTGTACACACACACACACACACACACACACGGATGTGTCAGTCATGCTGGTGGGGGCAGTGGCCGTGGGGGTGGTCCCGGGTTCCAGGCAGGTGAGCTAGACGAAGAGGAAAGGGCCAGCCTTTCCGGGATGCCGGTTTCAGAAACTCCCCTCACCTGTTTTCTAATCGTTTCTGGAACTTTCCTCCGATGGCTGTGGGCGGAGCTCCCGGTGGAGGAACAAGTGTAACCAGACTCCTGGCTTCCTCAGAAAGGGTGGCTCCCTCCTCAATTAACAATCCCGGATAATCATTCCTCTGGGGGTTAAATGAGGGGAGACCCATATGACCCGGGTGCGGGTGCGTCTGGTGGATGTCCTCT
This sequence comes from Lasiurus cinereus, assembly GCA_011751065.1. NCBI lineage: Eukaryota > Metazoa > Chordata > Mammalia > Chiroptera > Vespertilionidae > Lasiurus > Lasiurus cinereus. The sequence goes on from JAAGEH010000027.1 coordinate 5,590,135, forward strand.
CTCCGGCTGAGAGCCGCCTTGGGGTTTCTTGGGCCTCAACCCCCAAAAGTGTGGTCCTTTTTTTTTTTGCTCGAGTTTATGAGTTTTGCTGCTTCTCTTGGCTCCCCTCGTGGAGCAGGAAGGAGTGGGCTGCAAACAGCGACTCCAGTGATCTGAGGAAAGGAGTAATTTCCTGAGGTTCTGGAATGCTCCGTGCGAAGACGTGGATGCTCAAAGTCCGCGCCAAACACGAGGCAGCCCACGTTGGTGCCATGTTCCGTTTGTGCTGCGTCCAGAGGGGCAGGGGCATGGGCACAGAATTCTCCCAAGCCCCCCTCCCCCTACAGATTTGGTGCCTAGTCTCTGGGTTTCTGTGTGCCTCGGTTTCCCCATCGGCCTCAGCCACATGCAGACCCCTCCTCCCGATGGTGAGGGTTGTACCCCAAGTCTGTGCAGGCGGCGAGCAAAGGGCGGTGAGAGAGCTGGGGGATCTGGGTCACCACCATTCTCAGCATTGCAGTGCGCGTCACATCCTTATTGATGGTGATGGGGACTGTCCCCGGGAGTCATGGCTGGGCCACTGAGGGCGGCTTCTATCGTCCCACCAAAGCCAGGTTCAAAGCTCTCCGCTCTCCCAGAGCGCCCTCTCTTCCGGAGCGCTGGTCATTCTCCGCCACGGAGGCAGCCGCTGGCCTCAGACACGTTGGCTGCCTGGCTTCTGTGAGATGCAGTTTCCTGGCCCACGTCCTTGTCTCTGACCTGGTGCCTGGCTCACTCAGGGGTTCAGGGGTTCATGCAAGACTTGTATTGCTACCCTTTCTCTCTTTCCCAGTACCCAGACACCACTCGGGCCCCAGGGGCCAGTTGCTCTGCTTTTAGCTTGGGCAGAGAACCCTTGACCTGGCCCACCAGGGGAAATAAGACCGAGCAGGCCTGGCTGGTGTGGCTTAGTGGTTTCGAGTCAACCGCTGAACCAGGAAGTCGGGGTTTGATTCCCAGGCAGGGCACCGGCCCAGGTTGTAGATTTGATCCTCAGGGTGGGGCCTGCGGGAGGCAGCCGATCAATGATTCTCTCTCATCATTGATGTTTTTCTCCCTCTCTCCCCCTCTCCCTTCCTCTCTGAAATGGATAAAAAATATATATATATATTAAAATACAAAAGACTGGGCAGGAGTGGGGGTGGGGTGGAGTTCCCCCAGGGGCTTTCTCCTGTCACTGAGCGACCAACAGGCTGCTGATGCAGCCAGTTCCCTCCTGGAGGCCAGGCAGAATGTCCCGAGTCAGCACTGGGACCCTGGGACAGGTCCCAGGGAGAGAAGCCTGTCTCGGGAGGTGTTGTGGGGGGTGGAGAGGGGGTGTGGGCTGCAGGGGGTAGGGGGGGAGGGGAGATGCTCCAAGGCAGATCTGGCACATCAGGAGCTCTGAGGCTCAGACACGGACTTCGCTCTCTGCTCCACCAGCAGGAGAGGAGGCTTTTAGGTGCGTCTGGATGTCCAGGTTTCCCTGCTGCTGGAAGAATTTCTCTTTTTTTAAAATTTTATTGATTTTTTACAGAGAGGAAGGGAGAGGGATAGAGTTAGAAACATCGATGAGAGAGAGAAACATCGATCAGCTGCCTCTTGCACGTCCCCCACTGGGGATGTGCCCGCAACCAAGGTACGTGCCCTTGACCGAAATCAAACCTGGGACCTTTCAGTCCACAGGCCGACGCTCTGTCCACTGAGCCAAACCGGTTTCGGCAGGATTTCTCCTTTGAGATGTCACGGAACGTTAGTGGCATGCTGGCTGTGGGGCGTGTTCGGTCCTGGAAGTTCCAGATGGCCTTGCAGGGGTTCGGGGCTGCTGTGGGCCCAGTTGAGAAGTGAAAGGCCACAAATCTAAGTTCTGGGGAGAAGAGGCCCAGGAGTTCCGGGGGGGCGTCCTCAGCCTGATGCTCTCCCACATTCTTCTCTTTCCCCGGGTGGTCAATAGGCCCATTGTACAGCCTCGGGGCCCAGAAGCCAGAGGCCTGAGCCCAGAAGCAGCTGGGCCTTGGAGGTGTTTGCTCTCGACCTTTTGTCTCACCACACCCTGCGGCGGCTCCTGGGAGGAGCTGAGATCTGAGCAGCCCTGCCAGGATGCTGCCTGTGTCAGCGCGGGCTTCCTGCCTCCTTCCTGGGTCCTGTCGCAGCTGGCTGGCTCACCCATTGGGTGCCCAGAATGGAAACTGCTCTCCTTCATCGGGGAGGCAGCGTGGGGCCTGTCTGCCTCACCCTGCCACCGGGGGTCAGGGACTGAAGCAGCAGCTCCCTGCGGGACCTTTCTGGAGCCAGCCGGTGTGGGCCAGGGCAGCGCTCCATGCCCCGCAGGCAGGCCCGGGCCGATGGAAGGACCGGTGGGAGGCGGGATGCGCAGGCAGGTCCGCAAGTGGCTGTCCCGAATCCGAGCAGGTCTGGACTGGATTACCCGCTTCCTTTTTTCCCACGGCTCCTTCTCCTCCGGTGGGGGCTGTTTCTTCCTTGAAATTCTTCTTTTTCTTCTTCCCTTTATATCTCGACCTCCTCCACTCGTGTGACTGCGCTGGGAGGTCCCCCTGCTGGTTTTTGGAGCCTCTCATACCCCTGGGGGGGGGTTGGTGTGGTCACAGCCACCTGGCCTCTGAGCCTCTTTGGATGCCGTGAGCACAGGTCTATTCAGGGCAAGTTTCAGGTGCTGGGCCGGGCGCCCCGAGGGCAGGCAGTACCTGGGGCTGCAGTACCTGGGGCTCAGGGGCTCCGACGGGGGCCTCCCCAGTTCATTTCCCCGGCTTCCAAATCAGGGCACGTTTCTCCCCTGGGCGCCGCGTGGTTGCACACCTCCAGGGCGGCCGTGGAAACAGCCCCGCTGGCTCTGATCCCATTCCAGGACCTTGGGTGCTGGGCCGGCTCCAGGCCTCGGCGTGGGGTGTGTTGGGGGGGGGGGACCTGGAGGTATGAAGCTGCCTGGACCTGTGAGATCCGAGTGGGCCACGTGTCTGGTTTCAGGGTCGGTCCAGGAGGGTCCCGGGGAGGCCACCAAGGAGCCAGAGCGGGCCCCAGAGCACTGCGTGGCCCCGTTTGCCGGAGGACAGCATTTCTTTGAATACCTGCTCGTGGTTTCCCTCAAAAAGAAGCGATCGGGGGAGGACTATGAGCCCACGATCACTTACCAGTTTCCCAAGGTGAGGACTGCAGGAGGGGGCGGGGGGGAGAGAGAACGGGGGAAAGAGAGCAGAGGTTCTCTCTCTCTCTCTCTCTCTCTCTCTCTCTCTCTCTCTCTCTCTCTCTCCCTCTGCCTCCCTGGCCTGGGCTGGCTCTCAACTGGAGGGGCCCTGAGCTCGCCCCGCTCTTGTTTCCCGTTATCACCCACAGAATCTAGGTCTGGCCTCTTTGTGGGGAGCTGACCTAGGCTCCTTGGCCGAGGAAACTAGGCTAGTGCTTCCCAGATTCCATTCCTGCCACCCCTTCTCTTCGGAGAAGCTTGCCTTCTGCCCGGGGCTCCTCCCAGGCACACCCCCTCGCAGGCACCCCCGGGAGAAGGAGGGAGGGGCAGCCCCTGGTCACGCAAACACGCGTGGCTCCTTGCTGCCCCTGCCCTGGGCCACAGGGATTCTCCTGAACCCTGAACGCGGGACAGGTGAGCTGGCCGCCTCTCTTCCCCGAGGTGTGGGTAGAGGGGGGGGCCTTCTGTATTCAGAGGTCTCCGGGCCCCCTTCCTGACCAAGGGGATTCTCGGGACACTGAGGCCTAACTCCGGTTCATGTAGACGTGGCCCGGGACGGACTGTTTGGGCTTTGAGGTCGGTCCAGCCAGACTCAGAACCAAGTCCCTGTGTAGAGTGGCAGGCAGAGGACCCCAAGCCCTGGGAAAGCCTCAGAGGAAGCCCGCCCTCCTGCCCGCCCCCCTCCAGCCCTGCCCTGCCGCCCCCCTGCCCCCTGTCCTCTCCTGCTGCCCCTACGGGCACCATCGGCGTCTCCTTTCCTGTCCTTGCAGCGGGAGAACCTGCTTCGGGGCCAACAGGAGGAGGAGGAACGGCTGCTCAGTGCCATCCCCTTGTTCTGCTTCCCGGATGGGAACGAGTGGGCGCCCCTCACTGAGTACCCCAGGTAACTGCCGGGCCAGCAACGGGGCCCCTGGGATCGGGGAGTGGGGCAGAAGGGCCAGGGTGAGCCTGGTGGTCCCTGTGGCCCCTCCCCTGGCCTGTATGCCCATCTCTTGCCAGCTTCCCTCCTGCTGGGGAGGGCTCGGTGGATTCCTGTATGACCGTCTTGCTTGGGGCCCTTTAAGACCAAGGGCCTTGGCCAACAGGTTGCCCGTGACCTCCGAGCAGAGAGGGGCGGGCTCCCCTCGTGCTGGGAGTGGCGTCTCTGTTTTTGTTTTTTTTTTTAATATATTTTATTGATTTTTTTACAGAGAGGAAGGGAGAGAGATAGAAAGTCAGAAACATCAATGAGAGAGAGACATCGATCAGCCGCTTCCTGCACGCTCCACAGTGGAGATGTGCCCGCAAGCAAGGTACATGCCCCCGACGGGAATCGAACCTGGGACCTTTCAGTCCGCAAGCCGACGCTCTATCCACTGAGCCAAACCGGTCTCGGCCATCTCCGGGTTTGACTGCCACTGGCAGCAGCTGGACTTAGCAGAAGGCCCCGGGGCCTTTAAGAAGGTGACGAAGAGCTGTGTCCCTTCCGGCAGGAGCCCTGGGGCTGGGCGGCGGTCTGAGTTCGAATTTTGGCCGCACCACCGTGCGGTGAATGCCCTGGCATGAGAAGTGCCCTCGCCGCCTCCGTCCCTTCAGCCTTAAAGTGGGGAGAACAGTCCTGGCCGGTGTGGCTCAGTGGATAGAGCAGCAGCCTGCAGACGGAAGGGTCCCAGGTTCCATTCCAGTCCAGGGCACGCGCCTGGGTGGCGGGCTTGATCCCCATTGGGGGGACGTGCAGGAGGCAGCCGATCCATGATTCTCTCCCATCATGGATGTTTCTATCTCTCTTTCCCTCTCCCTTCCGCTCTGAAATCAATACAGATATATTAAAAAAAAAAAAGGGGGGGAGAACAGCAAACCTGCCTCAAGGGCCTGTTGTGAGAATTCCATGAGATGCAACAGGGAAAAAAGTGGGGTGCTCCCTCTCTCTCCCTCCCTGGCCTGGGCTGGCTCTCATCTGGAGGGTCCCTGAGCTCACCCGCTCTTGACAGCGATAAGCGCTCACTTTCCTGGTATTAATACCGCTCTCCTGGCCGGTCAGCAGCTCCAGGGGCCTCCTCGCCCCCCTAAACGCACCCCCTCCCTGCCCCGTGCCTCCCTCTTTTACAGTCTGTGGGCAAACGGGAGTCTCAGAGTCTCGTCTCTGTTCCTCAGGGAGACCTTCTCCTTCGTGCTGACCAACGTGGACGGGAGCAGGAAGATCGGCTACTGCAGGCGCCTGCTGGTCCGTGCCGCTCAGAACGGTCCCCTCCTCTCTGCGGCTGCTGGTGCCCCGGTGGCCCGGCTGGCTCCGGCCCCTGGCAGTGGCGGCTGCAGACAGCACGGCCCCGCGCCCGCTGCATGTTAGTGCCCTCTGCAGCCTGCCCGGCAGGGGCAGCGCCCGCCTCGCCCGCCGCCCCAGGGGACTCCTGCGGGCCCTGAAGGGGTCTCTGCTCCCCCCACATCCCCGTCCATCCGTCTGTCCGGACCTCGGTGCCATGGCCCCTGGGACACCCCTCCCCCCAGCAGAGACCGGGATTCGAACACCTGCTCTGGGCTCTCGGCATTCTCAGGGTTGCCCTCCCCCCATTCCCTCATCCCTGCATCGCGCTGATCCCCTGCCTGTGCCCACCCCCCCAGGATGGCAGTGCTGGCCGTGAGCCCCCCGGCCCCCTCCCAAGCCGCTTCCTTTGGACTTTGGTGGCTTGCGGGCCGCCTGGCACCTGGCCAGGCCTTCCTCCATCTGGCCCCAGCCCCTCTCTGCCTCGGTTTCCCCACCTGGGCCTCGCCTGACCCCGCCTTTCACCACGAGTCCCCCAGCCGCCTGCTTGTGCCCCGTTATCTCTGGGGGGGGGGCGAGGCCCTGGGGCCTGTGGCACTGAAGGAGGCTCTCCCCCCGCCCCCCACAGCCCGCCGGCCGCGGCCCCCGGCTCCCCAAGGTGTACTGCATCATCAGCTGCATCGGCTGCTTCGGCCTGTTCTCCAAGGTAGGGCCGGGCCGGGCCGGGCCGGGGCTCCTGGGCCTGCTGGGCCTGTTCTCCGAGGTGGGGCGGCGGGGAGGGGAGAGACGGGGGGATCCCCGGGCCTGCTGGGCCTGTTCTGTGGCCCCGTGCCCTGCCCTGCAGTGCTCCCTCAGCCCTCAGGGAGTGTCTCCCTGTCAGCGGGGTCAGGCGAGGCCCAGGGGGGAAACCGAGGCAGAGAGGGGCTGGGGCTGGGCTTGATTTCACAGAAAAGTGAGAAGTGAGCAGGGGGACCGTCTCCCCTACTGAGAGCCCCCCGGGTCCCCCTCCTTCCACGGCGGTCAGGCCAGAAAGCAGCTGGGGAGCAGGGGAGGAGCCCAAGAGGGGGAAGTCGGGGGGGTTTCTGTGTCTCCGTCTGGCAGATGCACGTAGGACCCGCTCCTTCCCATGTCCCGGTGGGTGGGAGTCTCGGGCGAGGGATCTGCGAGGAAGGCCCAGCTCCGAAGGGACCTGGAGCGAGGATGAGGCGATGTCGGACTCGCTCCAGGGCCATCCAGGGCAGCAGGGCGCGGAGGAGGCGGGGCTTGTGCTGGAGCTCCTGAGGGGGGGCTGGGGGGGCCCTCAGAACGGAGGGGGCAGGTCTGGGGGGCCACGAGAGGGGCTCGGTGTGCTCTGCCCCCAGCAGGCCCCTGGGAGGGTGAAGGCAGGGACTCTGGCAGCCTTGCCTGGATGGAGCGTGCATTCAAGGGGGGAGCAGAGGCCGGCCTGGCCCTGGGCGGTCTCCAGCGAAAGTTGGGGGGCAGAGTGGTGCCCAAGAGGAGCCGGCCGGGTAGGCCCTCCTTCCAACCCTCTCGATGAGCGTGGTCTCAAGTGGATGAGGAGTTTACTCTGCGATGGCTTCCTGGGAAGGGAGCTTATGCTGAGGTGCATAGAAGAGGGGCATATGGGTCGGTGCCGGGAGGATGCGAAGAAGGAGAAAGCAGTGGACTGGTCTGCGCCAGAGAGGAGAGAGGGCCAGCGGGGCAGGGGCAGAGAAGACTTGGGAAGATTGGCTGGAGCAGCACAGGACCCCACACCGGGGGCCTCTGCCTCACACCTGGGGCCTCTGTCTCACACCAGGGTCTCTGCCTCACACCTGGGGTCTCTGCCTCACACACGGGGTCTCTGCCTCACACCTGGGGCCCCTGCCTCACACCTGGGGCCTCCACCGCCCTCCCCCTTTCTCTCTTTGAGCCTCCCCCCCGGCCCCCTGTCCTGCAGATCCTGGACGAGGTGGAGAAGCGGCATCAGATCTCCATGGCCGTCATCTACCCGTTCATGCAAGGGCTCCGAGAGGCCGCCTTCCCCGCTCCTGGGAAGACTGTCACCCTCAAGAGCTTCATCCCGGACTCGGGCACCGAGGTGGGTGCAATAGGAGGTGAGACCTTCTCTGGCTGCAGGGGGCAGGCTTGGCGGGCTCCTCCAGCCTGTCATTCACCGGTTAACGTGCGGGCACACTGAGCCGGCCGGACAGGGCCTGAGTCAGAGCTAAACATCAGACCCCAGTTTCCCCTCCTCCCGAGGCCCGGTCACTCACTCTCCAAGCCACCGAGACCTGCATTTGTGACCAGTAAACCACGTAAGCCGAGGCTCCCGGTGCGAGATGAACTCTGTCCCCAGCCCCCAACCTGTCACCGGCCCCCACACCCCACCCTCCTCCTCGGGTGTCTGCCTCTGTCTCTGCCTGAGGCCTCCAGCTGTCCCCTTCTTATCACCTGTCCCCGCCCCTGAGCCCCCCCCCCCCACCAGGCCACAGGGGCTGCCGCTGTTTTGAGGTCGAACGTTGTTTTCAGAATTCCAGCGCTGACCCCCATTCCTCTGGGTGATCCATGCATGTCCCCCTGGACCTTGACTTCTCCATATAAAACCAAGGGGCCAGCGGGGGGCAAAGGGGGGCTGGGCTTGGTCACTTTCTCAGAAGATAAGAAGGGCGTGCTTGCTGGGCCCCGAGCTGAAAGTGGTGCATAAGATGAACGTGACCCCTGACCTCAGGGAGCCAAAAGTCTGGTTGGGGAGACAAAAGTTCAGTCAGGAAACAGACACAGGTGTAAACTAAAAAACTGTGTGATCTGATGGAAGGGGAAAACCAGGGTGCTACCGAGAAAGGATGGAGAGCTGAAACCGGTTTGGCTCAGCGGATAGAGCGTCGGCCTGCGGACTGAAGGGTCCCAGGTTCGATTCCGGTCAAGGGCATGTACCTTGGTGGTGGGCACATCCCCAGTAGGAAGTGTGCAGGAGGCAGCTGATCGATGTCTCTCTCTCTCATCGATGTTTCTAACTCTCTATCCCTCTCTCTTCCTCTCTGTTAAAAAAAAAAATCAATAACATATTAAAAAAAGAGAGAGAGAAAGGATATAGAGCACACGTTGCTTTAAGTGGCCAAGGAGAGCCTCTGAGACTGGGGGGGTAGGGGTAGGAGATGGGGCGGCAAGAAGGAAGGGAAGAGGGGGTCCAGGGGCCTCACCTGTGCAGGATGTCCAACCGGAAAGAGCGGGACGTGCTGGGGGCACAGAAAGGATGTGTGGGGGTAGCAGGCCAGGAGGTGGGGGGGCTCTGGGAGGCTGGCCAGGAGGCAGGGCCTTGTGGGGTGACATCATGCATGCAGTGTTATCACCTGGATGGAGGGACACCACGGGTGGGTTTAGTTGAGCGCGGGAGAGGCAGGATGAGGTTCACTCGCGGGGGGACCCCGGAGGCTGGCAGAGGCTGATGACACCCTCTCTGGTTCCCCCAAGTTCATCTCCCTGACGCGGCCCCTGGACTCCCACCTGGAACACGTGGACTTCAGTTCTCTGCTGCGCTGCCTCAGCTTCGAGCAGATTCTCCAGCTCTTCGCCTCCGCGGTGCTGGAGAGGAGGATCATCTTCCTGGCAGAGGGCCTCAGGTGGGTCCGGCGCCCAACGGACTGGCATCCTGGGGTTCAAGGGAACAGCCGGAGGGTCCTCAGAGGAAGTTGGGCCGTAGGGCCGCCCCTGTGCTCCCCCTCCTGCCTCCGGGTCTTGACCTGCACTATCTGCCCTCCACCTGGGCCCGAGGAGGCTTCTGACCCGGCCCGGAGAAGGCCAGGCAGTGTCCTGGGCTGGCCCGGGCGGAGGCAGATAGGACTCTGGTCTTGAAAGGCGCAGGGCAGGCTGGCACGCAGTGGTATGGAGGTCAAGGCCATCAGCCTAATGACAAGCGCATCTAGCCATTCACTCGCTCATGCCACAGACATGCGTGTGTGTGAACTGTGTGTCGGATGCCGAGCGTTCAGGAGGACACAGGCAGACTAGACGCGGTCTTGACCCGAAGGGGATGTAGCGTTCTGTGGTGGGTGAAAGCGTCGGTTTTGAATCAGCAGAAAGTGGTCCGAGTCCTATTCCTAGCTGCGTGGTTGCCTAAAGCTAGCTCAGTGGTTCTCAACCTTTCTAAGGCCGAGACCCTTGCATACGGTTCCTCCTGTGGTGGTGACCCCCAACCATGAAATGTTGCTACTGTGATGCATCGTGATGTAAATATCTGCATTTTCCCATGGTCTTAGGCGACCCCTGTGAAAAGGTCGTTCGACCCCCAAAGGGGTCGCGACCCACAGGTTGAGAACCGCTGAGCTAGCTCCTTAACTTCTTGACGTCATGATCTTCTTATCTGTAAAATGGAGAAAGCAACTGTCTGTCTTGTCAGGTTGTGGTGGGGACGGAATGAAATAGTTCACATTGGGCAGCTAGCAACCTGCCAGGCAGAGATTAGTAAGTATGAGCTGTTATATTTTAAAAATATATTTTTTTATTGATTTCTGAGAGAAAGGGAGAGAAGAGAGAGAGAAATATCTATGAGGAGAGAGAATCCTTGATTGGCTGCTTCCCGCATGCTGCTACCCTCCCCTCCCAAAGTGGATCGAGCCTGCAACCTGGGCATATGCCCCAACTAGGAATCAAATCATAACCTCCTGGTTCATAGGTCAACGTTCAACCACTGAGCCATGTGGCCGAGCTGAGCTGTTATTTTTTTTTTTTAATTTTTATTTTATTTATTTTTTACGGAGAGGAAGGGAGAGGCATAGAGAGTTAAAAACATCAATGAGAGAGAGAGACATCGATCAGCCGCCTCCTGCATGCCGCCCACTGGGGATGTGCGCATAGCCAAAGTACATGCCCTTAACCGGAATCGAACCTGGGACCCTTCAGTCCGCAGGCCGATGCTCTATCCACTGAGCCAGACCAGTTTCGGCTGAGCTGTGATTCCTAATAGTAAGTTCGCACCCCTGTGTGTGGTGAGGCGAGGCATTGCCCTGTCTATCCTCTACCTCTTAGGGCCTTTGAGTGTGAGAAAGACCAGGGCAGAACTGACAGGATGGAGAAGGAGAAAAGACATCCCCAGAGGGCTGGTGCCTGGCCTTCCGTTCCTGTCGGCGGAGGGAGGGAGCGGATGATCCCGGCTGATCACTCTGGTGCTGTCTTTCAGGGAAGAGGAAGGAGAGGGTGCTGGGGACCCGGCTCTCAGGCAGGAGAGGGTCAGGCGGATGTCGCGGCACCCCGAGAAAAGGAAGCTGGGCAGCGAGTGGGGTCTGTGGGCTGAGGAGGCCGTGAGGGTCAGTGTCAACAGAAAGGCACTGGCTGGGAGTGGGTCCCTGGGGGAAGTGGTGCAACCCTCCGCTGTGGAAGCAGCTGTGCCCGCTCCGCCCTGCAGGGAGAGAAGTTTCTGTGTGGCCGGAGCTGGGGTGCTGGCCTTGCCCCCCTAAGATCAGAGCCTGGGAAACGAATGTGACCGCCCGGGTCAGCCGGCCGGCCAGCGGCCGGGGCCACCAGCACTTCCCTCTCGGGCGTTGACTTTCTCCAGGGAGATCCCACCTCTCCCCACTTCCTTCCCTCACCATCTGTCAGCTCCCCTAAAGGCAGGGCTGGCGGGGGGAGGGAGGGCGCGAAGAGGGGGTGCATTTCCAGTCAGCCTAGGCCTTGGCCGGCTCTCCCGGCCAGTCTCTCCCGGGGAATGCTGGTGGACAGCCAGAACTGGATCGGAGTTTCTGCATCTGTGTTTTCCTGGGCTTGGGTGTAGGGGGGCCACCGGGAGAAATGAGGAGCCCGCCCTCAGAGCTAGTGGGGAGCAGAGGAGAGAGAGAGCGGGCTGTGTGTGTTGGAATGAGGGGCCAGGAGCCGGCCCTGCACTGTGACCGAGGGGAGTGCTTCCTAGGAAAGGGCAGAGCCCCCTCTGCGGGAGGGACTTTCCGGGAGGAATTGCAGGGCGAGGTTCCGGGAATCTAGGACTTTCCCAGGCGGACTGCGGACTCAGGACTCGGGCACCGACCTGGAGGGAGGGAGCTGGCGAGGGCAGGCCTGGGCCGGGCTGGAGCGAGGCAGGAGGAAACAGGCCGGCCTCTCTGCGGCCCGTGTTTACTCGTCTGCCTCCATGTCTCCCTGTTCCTGGCACCCACAGATGTAGGACCGTGCTGAGTGCGTAGAAGGGGCTCAGTCCTGGGAAGGCACCCCACTCCACTCCTTAGAGCCGCTTTTTTTACATAAATATATGTATATATATATATATATATATACATATATTTTATTGATTTGTTACAGAGAGGAAGGGAGAGGGATAGAGAGTTAAAAACATCGATGAGAGAGAAACATCGATCAGCTGCCTCCTGCACGCCCCCCACAGGGGATGTGCCCACAACCAAGGTACATGCCCTCGACCGGAATCGAACCTGGGACCTTTCAGTCCGCAGGCCGACGCTCTATGCACTGAGCCAAACCGGTTCCGGCTAGAGCCGACTCTATTGCTGAGAAGTCTAATGACGAAGAAAGGCCCAGCACAGGCCGGTCCTGGAGAGGAGCCCCTCGCCTCCCAGCTCTGAGGAGTCACAGGGACCAGTGTGGCTCCCGGCCCCTTGCACCTGCTGTGGGTGGTGGGCAGCGTGGGGGTGCCAGGGATGGGGTGCAGGGAGGCCCCTCTAACTCTCGTCTCTGTCGCCGCCCCCAGCACCCTGTCGCAGTGCATCCACGCGGCCGCCGCGCTGCTCTACCCCTTCAGCTGGGCGCACACCTACATCCCCGTGGTCCCCGAGAGCCTCCTGGCCACCGTCTGCTGCCCCACGCCCTTCATGGTCGGGGTGCAGATGCGCTTTCTGCAGGAGGTGCTGGACAGCCCCATGGAAGAGGTAGGACCGGCGCGAAGCAGCCCTGACTCGGGGCGGGACGGGGCGGACCTGGGGTCGGAGGCCAGCTCTGCTCCTCGTGGCTGTGTGATTTGGGGCACGTTGCTTCAGCTGGTTAAGCCTGAGCTGCTGCTTCTGTAAAAGGGGGGTGACAGCGTTCCGTGCCTTGGATTCCAGGGGACACCACCTGCCTAAAGCTCCCCACCTGAGGCCTGACACGAAGGTGATGCTCCCTGAGCATCAGCTCTCTGCTCCCGAGCCAAGCACGGAGCTTATTGAGGGGCCAGCTGGCCCCCCCTGAGCGGGCTCGGGGTGTCCCCTGCCCCCTCTGAGTGGAGCAGCACAGCTGGATTTCACACACACACAGCCCACTGGGGTTCCCTCACATTCCTCGGACGTGAGTCACTAATGCAGCCCCGAGGAGAGCAGAGTCCCAGCCATGCAGGTCTTTAGAGCAGGCGCTGTCTTTCTGAGTGGCCGAGAGGTCAGCTGGCGATCAGGATAGAGCCCCCCGATGGTGTCAGTGCCCCCCAAACGGGCATCCATAGCATGCAGCCGTCTCCCATGTTGGAAGGACAACGCAGAACACGTCCTGCTTGGAGCTGTCAGGAGGAAGTTGCAGGGAGAGCCTGTGACTCACCTCAAGAGAAAAGAGCTACTTTGGGGGGTACAGGGGGGCAGGGGGTGGTGTCTGCACTGCCTAACCTTGACTCTGCAGATAGAGTCAGCCGCAGGGAGAGGCCAGTAGTAAGCTGCTCCAGAGGCCTGGAAGCAGTCCCAGCGGGAGGGCGACCCCCATTTGCATGGCCTCACAGAAGTCCAGAGAGCTAAGTGGGCATTTCCGAGGCCACACAGGCCACCGAGCCCCTCTTCCACGGAGCGGGGAGCAGAGACAGGCTCTCCTCCCTGGCTTCCTGGCCCTCCCCGCCCTCCTCCTCAGAAGTGCTGAGCACACACGCCCTTTGAACGAGCCCCGGCCTTGTGACTAACTGGGGCAGAGGACCGGCCCGTGTTTAGCAATCAGGCCTCCGTGTCCCAATGCCACCAAGTTACGAAACTTCCTGACGCCGCAGCCCAGCTTCTCAGAAGCCGTGGCTCCTCCCCGGGACGGCCCGGCAGGGGGACACCCCAGAGGCCGGCAGGATGGACTCCTGACATCCCGGGGCCGGGGTCTGTTTTCCGCCCAGCAGCTGCCCGGTGAGACGGGCAGAGGCGTCTGCGGGTATAGGGGGCGGGGACTCAGGGAGTAAGCTCTCTGCAGGGGATTCTTTGACAGGAATAGACCCACATACTAGGAAGGTTTTTGAGGAACGACTCCACAGAAACATTCTTTTTTTTTTTTTTAATATATTTTATTGATTTTTTTTACAGAGAGGAAGGGAGAGGGATAGAGAGTTAGAAACATCCATGAGAGAGAGACATCGATCAGCCGCCTCCTGCACGCCCCCCACTGGGGATGTGCCCGCAACCAGGATACATGCCCTTGACCGGAATCGAACCTGAGACCTTTCGGTCCGCAGGCTGACGCTCTATCCACTGAGCCACACCGGTTTCGGCCACAGAAACATTCTTCACTCACCATCTTCGCTCCCAGCCCCCCCAATCAAGCAGGCCTCCCAGAGTGAAGGCACCTGAGCCCAGGTACGCGGCGGCGGCGGCGGCTTCAGGCCGGGCTAGCTCGGCTTTTCTCCCCGGAGGACGGGGGATTGCAGTGCCGTTCTGCCTCTTGGCACGCTTGCCAGTCCCTCTTCCTTCTGTTTGGAAGAAGGGAGCAGGGAGGGGTCATCCACCCCATGGTCACGAGCAAACTGCAAAGCGGCGCCCAGTTGGCATTTCAGGGACCAGCCGGTGGGGGTGGGGGGCTGGGGGAGCGGGTTATGGCAAACTATCGAGCCCGAGCCCAGCCCCCAGGGGACAGCCGCCCTCAGTTCTCTCTGAATGTTGTCCTTCAGGAATGAGAACCAGTGTTAGACTTCCTGACTTTTTATTTATTTATTATTATTTTTTTAAATAATATATTTTATTGATTTTTCACAGGGAGGAAGGGAGAGGGACAGAGAGCTAGAAACATCTATGAGAGAGAGACATCAATCAGCCGCCTCTGGCACACTCCCCACTGGGGATGTGCCCACAACCAGGACACATGCCCTTGACCGGAATCGAACCCGGGATCCCTCAGTCCGCAGGCCGACGCTCTAGCTACTGAGCCAAACTGGTCCCGGCAACTTCCTGACTTTTTAAAAAAATATATTTTCAATGGACTTTTAGAGAAAGAGGAGGGGAGAGGGAAAGAGAGAAACATCGACGGGAGAGTGAAATATCCATCCACTGTCTCCTGTGTGCTCCCCTCCTGGGCGTCGAGAGCCCAAACCCAGGCCTGTACCCCGACCCGGCATCTAACCGGCAACCTTTCAGTGCTCGGGATGATGCCCAACCACCTGAGCCACACTGGCCAGGGCAAAGACTCCCTGACTTTTGAGGAGACGCCCCCAATCCAAATCTTATGTGACATGTTCCAATGCGAACATTGGAAATGAATTCCGTTATTTGAGAATGCTCTGAGGATCCCAGAAACAGACCTGCAGGTTGGAATCCAGCCAGTGGGATGTCTGTCTGTGTCGTGTGGTCCAGACGGAAGGCCCCTCAGGCAAGGGATGGAGCTGGTACCGGAGCACAGGGCTCCCCAAATTCCAGGCCCCCTAGTTCCAGCCCCCTGCTTGTCTCACCTGCAGCCTGCAGACCCGGGGGCTCCTCACGGCCTTTCCTTCTCTCTTCCCGTTGACCCTGCGCTCATTTCCTTCTCTTGCTGTTTCCCCGAAGCAGGGAGTTTCTAGGCTGTTGCAAGAAAGGAGGGGTGAAACGATGCCCGTCCCTGGCCTAAACTGAGCGGAGGTGGGGAGCTGAAGGCGAATGTGGGGAGAGGGGTGCAGACTGAGGTCAGGGCGCTGGAGGCGTGGCCTCTGGCTCTGCTCTTTGTTAGCAGTGCGACCTCAGGCAGCCTCCGTGAGCTGGGTTAGGACATGCCTCCACAGGACTGTCGGGAGGATGACACACGATAAACATGTAGAGCATTTACCTTGTTCCTCACGTTCCACATTTAGAAGCAGTTCGTCCGCTCAGGGCTTCCTGAGGGGAGTGATCTAGTATTTCCCCTTTGACCTCCGCTCTCCTGCATCCCTCTTCCTAGACCAGCGGTTCTCAACCTATGGGTCGCGACCCCTTTGGGGGTTGAATGACCCTTTCACAGGGGTCACCTGAGACCATCGGAAAATGCAGATATTTACATCACGAGGCATCACAGTAGCAACATTTCATGGTTGGGGGTCACCACCCCATGAGGAACTGTATCCAAGGGTCGCGGCCTTAGGAAGGTTGAGAACCACTGTCCTGGACCCTCACACCTTTTCCCCGGGACCGGGACTGAGATTTCCAAAGGGGAATGGGGAGAAAGGAGTGTCCCCCCGAAAACGAGCATTGAAGATGCTGATGGCCTGCTTCTTGGGCTGAAATGGAGGGGGCAAGGCCTCCCGAGGTCTGTGATGACTGATTCTGAGTTTCTCGCAGGTCCTGCTGGTGAATCTGTGTGAAGGAACCTTCTTAATGTCAGTGAGTATCTGGGTTCAGAGCCCCTGCAGGCCCTCCCCCAACTCAGTCACCCCAGTCTCCTCCATGCTCCACTTGTTCCAACTTCAGTACGTTTGTTGAGCGAGAACCCCCCCTAAGAACACCTCCCCTTTCTCAAGGGGCCCATGACCGATGCCTGACCTCAGGGCAAGGCGATTAGCGTCCGTGCCTGAGAGCAGGGGTGTCCCCCAGAACCACAGGGGTGGAGAGGAGGCTTCTAACGTTGAGTGCAGCTGAAGACCGAGAAATGGCTTCTGCTGTTCCTCCCCTATGTGGCCGAGGATGAATTTGGGGGTGCGTGGGGGTGGAGACACACCCTCCTCTCTGCCAGCGCCCCACTTCCCACCTCCTCCCCGACTCTGTCCTCCGCCAGGTGGGTGACGAAAAAGACATCCTACCTCCCAAGCTTCAGGATGACATCTTGGAGTCTCTCAGTCAGGGGATCGATGAGCAGCAGAGTAAGTCCTGGGCCCCTCTTATTCTGGGGCGGAGGGAAGGTGTCCAAGGTCCCCCGAGGGCATGATCCCCACCCAGCCCCTTCCAGAACTAAAACGAACCCGCTCAGCAGGCCTGGGCTGGTCCCAGAGGCCTGGATCCGAGCGAGCGCATTTTATTCTTCCTGAGCCTCGGTAGAGAGCCCAGACCCAGCCTCCCCCCATGAAAAAGTCTGTCAATCATTATGAGCCCACCCCGCCCCCACCCCTGGAGCACCCAGCCTGGCAGTGCCAGCCCCTTAAAGATAAAGGTGGGGCCGAGACCGGTGTGGTCCAGTGGATAGAGCATCAGCTTGCGGACTGAAAGGTCCCAGGTTCGATTCCGGTCGGGGGCATGTACCTTGGTTGCGGGCACATCCCCAGTGGGGGGCGTGCAGGAGGCAGCTGATCGATGTTTCTCATCGATGTTTCTAACTCTCTATCCCTCTTCCTTCCTCTCTGTGAAAAATCAATCTCCGTGTCCCCCCTTCTGCCCCCCGCAGCTCCAGAGCAAATCAACGAGCACGTCTCGGGCCCCTTCGTGCAGTTCTTCGTCAAGACGGTGGGCCACTACGCCGCCTACATCAGGTGGGAGGCCAGCGGGCGCGGCCGCTTCCAGGAGCGGCCCTTCTACAAGGCCCTGGCCTCCAAGGCCAGCCGGCGGTTCGTGAAGAAGTTTGTGAAGACGCAGCTCTTCTCGCTGTTCATCCAGGAGGCCGAGAAGAGCAAGAACCCTCCCGCAGGTGTGCATCGAGCGAGCGCCTCTGCCCGCCCCCCGAGGCCTGCGGGGGTCACTGCGGGCCCGGCCCTGGGGTGAGGGGAGGGAAGGGCGCTTCCCTCTAGAGGCCTCGGGACAGCTGGCATCTTGTCACTCTGTTCATCAGGGGCAGGAGGCCCTTGGCTCTGTGAGTCTGGAGCTAATTATTCTTTGTAGGTCGCTTTGGAGGGGGGGGGGGCGCTAATGGATTCCTGGGTCTCCAGAGGCCGGTGAGGGTGTGGGATTCCCCAACAAGAATGTGGGTATAGCTGGAACCGGTTTGGCTCAGTGGGTAGAGCGTCGGTCTGCGGACTAAAGGGTCCCAGGTTCGATTCCGGTCAAGGGCATGTATCTCGGTTGCGGGTGCATCCCCAGTAGGGGGAGTGCAAGAGGCAGCTGGTCGATGTCTCTTTCATCGATGTTTCTAACTCTATCCCTCTCCCTTCCTCTCTGTGAAAAATCAATAAAATATATTAAAAAAAAAAAAAGAATGTGGGTATAGTGGGGGTATGGGGAGCAGACAGAAAGGGGATTTTTTTTCCTTTTTTAAATTTTTAAAATTGATTTCAGAGAGGAAGGGAGAGGGAGAGAGAGAAACATCCATGATGAGAATCATAAATCGGCTGCCTCCTGCACACTCCCCACTGGGGATGGAGCCCACAAGCTGGGCATGGGCCCTGACCGGCAAGCAAACCGTGACCTCTTGGTTCCTAGGTGGACGCTCAACCACTGAGCCACACCAGCCAGGCCAGAGAGGGTATTTATGACCCTCACCCTGAGCTCATCCGCCTGCCCAGCCAGATCCCATCCTCTAACGCAGCGGTTCTCAACCTGTGGGTCGAGACCCCTTTGGGGTTCGAACAACACTTTCACAGGAGTCGCCTAAGACCATTGGAAAACACAGATACGATTCATAACAGTTGCAAAATTACAATAATTTTATGGTTGGGGGTCACCACCACATGAGGAACTGTATTAAAGGGTTACAGCATTAGAAAGGTTGAGAACCACTGCTCTAACGCCTGCTTCTGAACCCACAGGCTATTTCCAGCGGAAGATCCGTGACTACGAGGAACAGAGGAAACAGAAGAAATCCAGGGGAAAGTCTGTGAAATAGGAACCGTGGCGATTGGGAGGGACCAGACTTCAGGCCAGTGGTGGACTCTGGCCGCCGTCAGCACGGCGGGGCCGGCGAAAGCTCTCCGCTCCGGCACACCCCGTTTTCTCCCGAGTCCTGGGAACCAGGTCTTGCTTCGAGCTGGTGTCTCGAGTCTGGCATCCTGGAATCTGCTGTCTCGGCTCCGGCAGGCTCTGGCCTCTGTGCTCAGACAGGGCTCACCTCGTGCAGGGAGGGGACACAGAGCAGAACAGGGGCACCGGTGTCACAGAGATGTAGGAGCTGCTGGAACCGGCCCGGGCAGGAACCACCGTTACAAAAATCCTCCGGAGAAAGCAGCTGTGGCCCCAAGGCTCCGGCTCGCCACGGGGAAAGGTCTGTGGACACGCGAGGATCAGAATAAAATGACATCTTCCTGTGGTCTCTATGTGTATCTTTGACTTCCACTCCTGGGGGCGGAGCCAAAAGACAGGAAGAGATGTGAGCATAAACTGGACCGCAAGTGGGGGACCTGGTGCTGGCCCAGAGCCGGGGCTGTGCTGGCGGCCGAGTTCTAGGGGCCACAGCTCCACCCGCACCAGGAGGGTCAGGGGCACAGGCGCATCAGCAGCAGCGCTGGGCCGGGCCGGCGTGCTTTCCAGGTTCCTGGGAGGAAGGGAAGCATTTGTGGCCCCGGGTCACGCAGGGCGGGGGTGTCAGTGAGCAGGAGCCGGAGGCGACATAAATAGGCCTTGTCCACCCACCACCTCCGTTTTCAACATCCGACTGGCTATTTTGGGAAGCCCAGTTCAAGCCTTCAGCTGGAGGTGGAGGGATCCCGCAGTGATGTTTTTTTCTCTTGAGAAAAAGAATCCGAGGTTTAGGGGTCACCTAGTCTGCTTTCCCTCCACACCTCTTGTGCCTTCTGCTGAAACAGAGAAAGGGATGGGGAACATTCAGCAGCATTTTGTTTTAAGAATTTGCATTTTTTAAATTTTTATTCTGCGATTCCAGAGAGGAAGGGAGAGGGATAGAAAGAAACATCAGTGATGAGAGAGAATCATTGATCAGCTGCCTCCTGCGAGCCCCACGCTGGGGACCAAGGCATGTGCCCTGACCGGGAATCAAACTGGGACCTTCTGGTTCATAGGTCAATGCTCAACCACTGAGCCATGCCGGCTGGACCAAGAATTGCGTCTCTTTAGTGTATGTGAGTGTGGCCCTCGGAGGTCCCTGAATCCCATACCAAGAGCACAGACGTCTCTGGAAGGTGGGACAGGATGACGACAGAGACAACAACAAAAAAACCGTCAGGAGGGGAAGAGAATACCGTTCTAGGTTTGAAGTGGAATAATTTATACAACATCGAAAGGTCACAGGACGGAATGATCACGCGGCTGACCACATTTTCTTATTTATTCGAGAACAGGAATAAAGGTTGCTTCCAGTTTGAAAAATGACATTAAAACTTAGTTTTATTTTTTTCCTGGGAATAAAAATTGAGAAAAACACCGGCTTTCAGATCATATATTTATTTAAAAAAATAAAATGAATCGACAAAGGTACATTATTCCGCATGCTGACAGGGTTCCCAGCCCATGAGACACTCTGCTTCTTGAGCGATAAAAAAATGACTTCCTCCACAATGTCAAGATAGGAAACCTTTCCCTCCGAATTCCCGGTGTTGGCCGCTAGCTCCCCCTCACCAGCCAGTGGGGTTACATCTGCTCCTGAGCTGAGCTCCTTTGCAAAGAAAAGCTTGAGAAGACACGAATCAAAAAGATGTCACTGAAAAATGATGATTGGTTAAAATTATAAAGCAACCGTCTTTTGGCCTGCAAATGGTCTACCTAAGAGATCTCCACTGTGGGGGATCAGTCCCCCGAGACAATTTGATGCTGAATCCAAGCACGTGGCATCGTCCCCCGCACACTCGCTCGGCCAAATCTGTACATCGACATGTACCACGGACAGGACGGGACTCGCAACTCCCATTCTCACAGAGGATCGTTAAGGAGTGTTACCAGTAACAAAGGATAGAAGTTATACCGCGTTGATTATTATAAATTATGTTTGTTCTTGTCCTCCCCACTCTCGTTAATATGTTCAGATTCTTTCCTGCAGGAACCACGAGTTTCCTATATGCCGCACCGACTCCGTCACTAGTGATGGTTGGAGTGCGCTGTGGAGGCCTTGATTCTGAAGACGTGTATGTGCAGGTGAGATGCGATCTGATTGCAGACGCTGACGCAGTAGCGGATCAAATCAAAGAAAGAGAAGACCTGGAAGGAAACGAGACGGTGAGCGTCGCCTGACCTGCGTGGGCTTACACCCTCAGCTTGCCAGGGCAGAGGATGCTTTCTGGCTTTCTGCCCCTCTCTTCGGTCACCCCCCGTTCCATACAATTTCACACACCAGTACTGGCTGATTCTTCCTTTCCAGCAAGGACCCACAAACTCTTAGAGACAGTCATGAGTTCAGGTTTTGTGGACAACACTGTCTTTGTCACGAATGCTCAACCCTGCCATTGGTGCATGCCCGCAGCCACAGACCATACATGCATGCATGACCATGGCCGTGTTCCAATAAAACTTTATTTACAAATCCAGGCCATTGGCACCCTGGATGTAGTTTGCTAACTCCTGCTTTGCAGTGAGAAATACGGAATTTATAAGCCCTGATGTGGGCAGATTTACAAATCATGTAAAAAATGGTTCAAAGATGAAGCCACAAGGAACTCCCACCAAGTCCTATAAAGGATTCCAAATCATTCCAGCTGAAAACAAGGAAGCAAGTAGCCTCCGCATGGTGACACACAACACCTACCAGGGCAATCCACAGCACAATATATTCGTCGATGAAGCTGTTGAAATACTGGTCCAGGAACAGAAGTGCTGGGCCGATGAAGGCTGTGTCGTGCAAGTGCATTTCGCTCTTCGTCATGTGTGCCACCTAGGAACGAAAGAGAGGGAATCGGTGGTGTGGGCATTTCCGTGTTGGGGCAATTGTGAGCTACACAGAAAACCAGGACTGCGCTCGAATATCAAGTCTCAAGAATTCTTGAGTAACAGGCGTTGATTTTCCAAAACTAAAAACCTGACAACACCAAGTGTGTGTGAGAGGTACACACCAAAGGGCTCTACCATCAACCATGCTTCTCACCGGGAGCCTAATTTGAGTGTCTAGACCAGTGGTTCTCAACCTTCCTAAGGCTGCGACCCTTGCATACAGTTCTTCATGTGGTGGTGACCCCCGACCATGAAATTTTGCTACTGTTATGCATCGTGATGTAAACATCTGCATTTTCCGATGGTCTTAGGCGACCCCTGTGAAAGGGTCGTTCGATCCCCAAAGGAGTCGCAACCCACAGGTTGAGAACCGCTGGTCTAGACAGAGACAGAATGCAGGTGAGCAAACTAAGCACATGCCACTGTGGAGAGAGGAGAGCTATGGGGGCTCAAGGGAATCACACTGTCGCTTCACAGAAGATACAGCAGCTCCCAGACG
The DNA here is from genome assembly GCA_011751065.1 of Lasiurus cinereus. NCBI lineage: Eukaryota > Metazoa > Chordata > Mammalia > Chiroptera > Vespertilionidae > Lasiurus > Lasiurus cinereus. The sequence continues at coordinate 5,611,875 of JAAGEH010000027.1, forward strand.
GATGTCAGGAGATTCTGATCGGAGGAGGGCAAACTCTTAGAACTTCTCAGGACACGAGGGAGTGAAAGCTACAGCCCTAAAATCAGAATAAGATGAAAAAAAAACAAACAAACCAAAACATCCGTGCTTACCACAAGCTTATTGGTGATTTTAGCAGATACAAAACCAAACGTCAGTATATACAGACAGGGATGCTTTTCAAAGAGCTGGACTGCGGACTTCTTGTAGATCATCACAGCTAATGTGATCACGGATCCAATGTGGAGGAAAGGAGAGAGGACACTCGTTCCCTGTGCAGGGCAGAGGGGGGATGGGTTAGTGGGATTCGATACCGGCCACCTCAAGCTTTTAAGAACCTCGTGGAATCTGGCAGCCAACGGTTTCTACACTGGAGCATCAGGACAGCTCAGGAACAGCAGCCACCCGGACTGGGAAGGTACAAAATGAGTACCTCACTTTTAAGAGGCCAGGCTTATTTTATAAAGCAGGCCGTACTTAAAAAAAAATAAAAATACAGGCACATTAAGTATGTGCACATCACACTAATACTAGAAGCATATCACTGTATACGCATATAAGTAAAACTGAAGTTTTGGATACTACTACAGTATTTTTAAGTGGAAACTCTTGACAAGTGATTTTATATAATTCAATACAATTTTTATTGATTTCAGAGGAAGGGAGAGAGAGTGAGCTCGAAACATTAATGATGAGAGAGAATCACTGATCGGCTGCCCCCTGCCTGTCCCCTACTGGGGATGGAGCCTGCAATCCAGGCATGTGCCCTGACCAGAATTGAACTGTGACCATCCCCATTTATCGGTGCTGGCCGGGTGATTTCATATAATTCAGATGAAAAGCAAAGTGACCCCCACACCGAGTCCTGGCATAAACAGTGACCGGGAAGCACGAGCGATACTCACTGCGATCGTGGATCCGTTTTTCCCAACACCACCTGTGAAGATGACACGGAAATAATTCGTACAGGAAAATATGGTCCCTGCGACAGTACAAAGTGCAGGAAAAATTTTCACTTGAATATTCAGCACTGGAATCTTTAATAGGTAGAGAGAAAGAGCAATTAAAATATATACAAACTGAAACAGGAAAAAAAAAACACAGAACAGTCACAATTCATATTCTGCTAGGTTCGCCATGCCCTCCAGTTTAGCAAATACTTCAACTGATGGAAGTTCCTCTCTCCTTCCCTTTATGAGCAATAAATATAACAAGTCTCACGAGAGGAGGCTCCGGAGAAATTAATCTCACTGCTGACAGCCATCTTTAAAAAGAAAACAACGGATCCAACTTTATTCATCTGAGTCCTAAGCTAAGTGAGGCGCATTTAACACACCCCAGGATTCTGGCAATCGTGAACGGGGCTGTCTTCTGGTGTTTTTAGCGAAGAAGAGTTCTGTCCTTTCCTTTGTGTATTTTTTTTTTTAAGTCTACATCTATGTCCGTAATTGGTTACTCATTGTTACAATCCAGGGTGGATGATGAAGGACTGAAAATATTCGCAACTGGATTGAAAACAAAAACCTGTCAGCCAGAGAAGGGAAGACAGAAGTTCTACTCAGAAGAGTTCTCAGGGCCACACGCAGCCAGGAAGTGGAGGGCAGGTTAGGAGGCGTTCCTGTGTGGGGGGCAGACGTGGCAAGCACCTCCCAGGAGGAAGAGGACGGATTTAAAACAAGGGGGCCGAGTGGACCGAGATCATGTATGTCATCTGTGAACAGAAATGCATCATTTAAACTGAAACAGACCTACATTCCTATTTAAAATCATTTAAGACTCTCTCCTTGGCCAAAACTGGTTTGGCTCAGTGGATAGAGCGTCGGTCTGCGGACTGAAGGGTCCCAGGTTCGATTCCGGCCAAGGGCATGTACCTTGGCTGCGGGCACATCCCCAGTAGGGGGCGTGCAAGAGGCAGCTGATTGATGTCTCTCATCGATGTTTCTAATTATATCTCTTCCTTCCTCTGTAAAAAAAAAATCAATAAAATATATTTTTTAAAAAAGAATATCTTCTTTCTTATACCTCCCCTTCAGCTTTTCTAAAGCCTCAAGTTTTGTCCTATATAAACAGAGATGGAAAGAAAGCAACAATAAAATGATGAGTCTAAAATGAGAAACAAATGACTGTAAGGAACAAGATTCCAAAAGCCCAGGCTTAGCGGGCAGTAAATTTTTACCATGAAAACAAGGAGGGCTGCGAACACTTTTTAGGCTGCTGTCTGCCTACACTCTTAAAATCCGATAGGAAATCTGAGATTTCCCATTTGTTTTTATGTATAAAACCACAGTAAAGTGAGGAGATATCATTCTTAATGTTTAGATCCTCAACTGCTTCAAAATTCTTCCGACCTCCATTTGTTTACACAACTCTATGATCTCTTGCAAAACTGCAACGAGAAAAAAACACACTGGAATCCACTGTTGGGACTTCCCAGTTGTCCTGTGGCGGTGTTGACGCTTCGGACATGAAATAGGTCAACTTGAAAATCAAGCCTAGACCTTTCTGGACCATCCTCCAGGCTGTCCTCCTTCCCTGATTGATCTCCAGACCCTGCAGACCGATCCCAGACTTGTTTCCAATAAAAGAGAAAAACAACACCGCGGCTGCTGCAACTCCCGGAGGCTTCTGTGCTCTGGGTCAGAAAGTGAGAGCTATTGCAGAGCGAGCCCGGGGCACCTGGCCGGAGCTCCCAGTGTGGGCCGCCCCCCTCTCCCCTCCCGCCACAAAGGACCAGTCTGGCCAGAGGGAACCCGACACTCGGCCACATCTCCAGGGCAGCGAGGCATGAAGGGCCTGCCTGTGCCAAGGCTGGCCTCGCAGAGCTGGGCGCAGCTGGGCCGGGCAGTGCCACAGCTGTATCCCACATCTGGAAAATGCCCTCGGATCATGGGAACGGCTGCCGTTTGAAAGAAGGGGGCAGCGGCAGGAACAGTGGGAAAGCCAGGCCAGTTAGTAAGTGGCTTGGACCACGTGAGCGAGCAAGAACAGACGCAGAGGCCGGGTGCCAGAAGCGCGCTCGGGACGCTCTGCATCGTCACGTGTGATGGCTGCTCATGCCAGCACACAGCTCCTGCAGGGCTGGAGGGCCGCGTTCGAGGTGATTTTTGTCTTCTCTCTCCAGAGCCCCACACGCTGCAGGGGCTCCGGTGCGCCTGCCGGATGAAGAGCTCCCTCTCTTACTCTCCATGTCGAGTTAGTTTTGAGAGAGTGTATGGACATGCCTGGCCCCCCACTAGGAGGGAACAGGGAAGTGAACTGCCAGGAAGTGGGAGGGAAGAGGGAAGGAAAAGCTGGGGCTTCCCAGCCTCTCCCGTGATCCCGTCCAAATCGGCCCCAGCCGCTCCGCTTACAGAAAGCGCTGGAAGTGTTGCCACTGTCACCTCACGCCCGAGGTTCAGGAGGGCGGGCACGCTCTGTCCTTCCCGGTCTCTCTCTCTCTCTGTCCTCCTGAGACTCATCCGAGGTGGCCAAGGACAAGCTCTCCCCACAGCCAGGGAGAAACCCTCTGGGTTCAGCCATGAAAGGATGCGTCCAAATAATACCAACCGAACGTAATTTACGCCTTCAAAGGTTGGAAATGGAAAGAAGATCCTAGATCCTTCAATTTACCGGATTAACAATGGATCCATGATATGGTTCATGGTTTGGGTTAATGTAGACTATTGGTAACTAACTGTTACCCTAGTTTTCTTGTGAGCATAATAAAGTGTTCTTATAGGTCATATAAATTTCAGCAAAAATAGAAAGTGCTATTTTGAGTATAGCTCCTTTCTTCCAAAGAATGTGGACGATGGCTATTTGTAAATACTTTTAATATAAGTGAATTCTATGAAAAGACAATGTGACAATAATTAGCGTCCACCTTTAAGAAAAATCCCACTTCTTAAGTCTTTTAGTTTAAGAATGAGATATAAATTACACTACCTAGTACATCTTTAGTTCTACCTAAAGAATAAGGTGTCTCATGGCTTAATACACACATGCTTAATCAACTAGCACATTTACAAGAATCAAATGTCAGTGGGAATTATTTGTGGGTCCCCTTCAAAGTTGTATGTCTCTCTCCCCGCCCCCCATTTCAAAAGAGCGACAGGATAACAGATAGTTTCCAGGCATTTCAAACGGATATATGCTTTTGGGAAGCAACCCCCACACACAAAAATGTGTTATTTTATTTCTTGCAACATGTAAACCATGCTCTAGTGGACTTTTGTGCATAAAAATATTTTTCCCTTAAAAAAAAAAAGAAGAAAGAAAAGAAAAACAAGACAAAAAAATACCCAAACAAACATGAACCACAACCTGGTAAAAACTGGTCTCTTTGAAGAGGAAGAAGAGCAGCAAGAATGTGTACTCCATACGTGAACCACTTACCTGTGCCCGGAGCTGACTCCTGCCACCAGCTTTCTGAGGCTATCTGCACTGTTTTTGTGTGTTTGCCACAAGTTTGCTCTCTGAACATCAGTAAAAGCTTTTGGATGAGGATTTAGAAAGCACTGTCCAGTTTATGACATCAATCCTCAGAAGGGATGAAAATTCCACCTCTCGGCCCTGAACCAACCATCTCTCCATTTTGACACATGAAGAAGTGGGGGCGCTACACCCAGGAGCCCTTCCTGAACGGACATGGGCAGCAATACATGCCGAGGGCCAAGGAAGAGGAAACAGTGACACGCAGCGGCCTGTGTCAGGGATGGGGCTCTCCTGGGGGCTGCTTCAAGAACACGGCCCTTTTCCCTACGCCCCAAACCGCACCAGGATGTGAAGTCCTCCCTTTCACCCAGTGAGGTGACAGGAGGGTCAGTGGTGCGAATAAGACAGGGCGGGGGTCCCCTCTGCCGCTGGCCTCACTAACCCTGACACTGGACTGGCGGGTCTGCGAACGCCAGGCTAGTCTTGTAAAACATTTAATAAAAAAGGATGATTATAGTTTCTTAATCATCAGTAAAGATAGGACAAACTATGTGATCTTTCAAGAAAAATCACATCTGTGAGGTATCAATAAATCCTAATTTTAAAAAGGCACCCTAACCGGTTTGGCTCAATGGATAGAGCATTGGCCTGCAGACTGAAAGGTCCCAGGTTCAATTCGGGTCAAGGGCAAGTACCTTGGTTGCGGGCACATCCCCAGTAAAGGTTGTGCAAGAGGCAGCTGATTGATGTTTCTCTCTCATCCAAGTTTCTAACTCTCTATCCCTCTCCTTCTCCCTTCCTCTCTGTAAAAAATTAATTAAAAAAAAAATATATAAAGGCAACAAGTATGCCTGTAGCAAATTTACTGCCAGGCAAAAGCCAAACAATGAGGTGTGTGTAGCCTAACTTCACATGCAACAACAGTGCTTCATGTACTCCGCACTGATAAGGATAACTAGATGGACAGGTGTACATATGGATGCTGGCTTGTTTCTGGATGATCAAGCCAGAATCTCCTTTCCTTTCTGTCGTCAGTATGCTAAAGCTATGTTTAAGATATTCAAAATAATTTGGGGGGAGGGGAGACAGAGATTTTGGTATAAAACACAAAGCCATATAACAAATTTAAGTGGGGTAGGCTTTATGCTCTAGTTTTAGGACAAGAAAAATCTTTCCTCTGCGGCTGAATTATTTTTAAAACGCAGTTATATAAATCTGATTTATATATAAAAAAATAACCATTCACCTAGTGGAAAGCAAAATAAAATTCCCTGGTGAAATCTACACTGGCTTTGAGACTACGTGTCGGAAACATGTGAACCTGAATGATATTACGTTCACATTACATGCATGACTGCATAGTTTCAAACATATTCTGGTTGACTATGGATTATTTTTATTCCTTCATCCCCCAGCCCGCCCCCCCCAATAAGGGGCATTAAATAATTTCTGGCAATACCTACTTAGGGAAGTGTGTTAATTTCACTTCCTCAAGTATCTAATTTGCCACCATAAAGTGGCTTAGGGGAGGGAAAACTCTTGCTCGGTAAACTTCCCTTATTTATACCCTAAAACTAATCCGGCTTTTAAGAATTATGTTCGTGCAGGAGCAGTTAATCTTCTTGGTAAGGTCACACCCGGTAAGTGACCAATATTGTACTCTGCATGGGAGGTGGGAGCGGTCGTGGTTAACCGGACCCGGGCGGACAAACTACTGTACTTTGCTCCGATCTGGAAGGTACGTTCTAAGCCTAAGAGCAGCAGCGTGAGAAGCTTATGATGCGGTGGGTTCCATTCTAAGTGCTTCACACACGGGCACTCATTGAGTGCACAAAAGTCGCCCGATGATGGGATCGGGACTTCTGTCCTCCTCGTACGGAGGAGGAGGCCAGCAGCAGGGAGCTGACAGGCCGAGTCCCACAGGGCACTGGGGCCGGCTGTGTTCCAGCCTCCACGGCACACATATCTCAGTCCCTCTTCCAGGGGTTTCTGGAAAACAGTTTGGGACTGCAGGGGAGCCTATTTTTGAGGTCAGGTTGAAAATCTAGGGTGTGGCTTGTTAAAAAAAAAAAAACCCCAAAACACCCCTTTGGCACTAATGGCTTCCATAGCATCTGATCGGTTTGGGGGCCAGAGTTGACTTCCTACCCCAAATGTGCCATTCAGCTTTAAGCATGTGACCAAAACACTGAGTTCAGAAAGGGAATAAAAGGGCCGATTTAACCTTGTCATTAACTCAGAGGCTCCCTGCTGTTTCCTCAGCTGTAACATGGAGTGACGTCATAATTGGGGAGCGCCTGGAAAACCAGCCCAGGGGGTGACCGTGCCAGGGAACACCCCCCCCCCCCGGGCCCCAGAGGGAAGGGGGTGTCGGCTGCTGCGTGCCTCCCGTTTTCAGAGAGAACAAAGTGAGTTTACATGTCACCCTGTATCACCCACCGCGTCATGCTGTTATTAGAAACACAAGCAACAGACAACATACAGGACATGGGATACACAAGGTGAACGAAATTACCATCGATTGCCAAAAGGGTGGTCCTCCAATCACTGCCAGCAAATGCATGATTATTATGAAGATTTGCACTTCAGTCACATCAATTCTGATTAGGTACAAAAAGCCAGAAAAAGCAGAATTACTCACAACCGTTTCCGGTTCATTAGTTGCCAGCTTAGCTCAGCGTTCCTCTATCATGCACAATCGACACAAATCTCAAAATCTCGAGGAGAGGGGGGAGAGGAGGCGTCACAAATTGGTTATGAGCAAAATCCAATCCAATCCAGAGCCTTTCCGTTCAATTTGATGCATTTCACAGAGCAATAAAAACCCCTCCTGTCCACAGGGCGTTTCCGGCTGGGGTTGGGCTGAAAACCACAGCTCCACCTTTCCCACCAAAAAGAAAAAAAAACACAAAAAAACCCCCACAAAGGGTGTGTATTATATTTGGAGTGTCAAGCAGAGGCTTGCGGTGGACTGCTGTCTAACAGGAGATCCTGAAATAACGGCTTTGTCTAACAGGAGACATGGGGAGCTTTCTCTAGTCCCATAAACCACAGAGATGCTGCACAATGGACTGCCCTGTAGACAGCCGCATTTTGCGCCTCCCGTGGGGTGGAGGTGACAAAAGTCTCACCCAGTTGTCAGGTTCTCGTGTGGATCAGGTCAACTACCCTAAGGTTTCTGGAAAGAAGACACTGAAAGCAGCCGAGAGTTAGCTGGAAGTGACCTTACACTCAGAGAGAGGCAGACCTGGTACCAAAAAATAGGGCGGCAGAAAGGAGAAGGCCGAGAGTCTGGAAAAAAAGAACGCGGGCAAAAGGATCGAGGAGCAGAGCCTACGCTGGGGGTCCCTTCCTGCCGGCACTGGGTCACCCCTGGAGGCCCCCTCCTCCTCAGAGGACTGGATCCAAAGGCCTTTGCATGTTGAGAACTTCACCTACAGATACGCCTGCACCCCGTGTTGGCACAAGGTGTTTCATCACCGTGTTATTGATAGTGGCCAAGTTAGCAATGAGGTGCCTCAACAGAGTATTTGGTAGCTTTTTAAAAAAGAGTGGGGCCTAGACACATCTGGATGACATATTAGGTAAAAACAAAAAAACAAAACTATGTTTTAGATGGTATATATGTCACTTTTTCTGTATAAAAAAATATATATGTATTTTTTGCCATTAATTACCGTATTTTCCGGCGTATAAGACGACTGGGCATATAAGACGACCCCCAACTTTTCCAGTTAAAATAGAGAGTCTGGGATAGACTCGCCCTACAAGATGACACCCGACCTTTGGGAAGATTTTCCTGGGTTAAAAAGTCATCTTCGACGCCGGAAAATACGGTATGTAACAAGCTCCTGGAAGGATAAAGCATCAGCTGAGAACAGTGGAGACCAGCCCGCTGGGAGAGGAAGCTAGCGGGAGACTCACTGCTGATCTTCTGTACGATGTTAGTTCTTAAACAAAGGGAATTGTTTACCTGTTAAGAAAGGAAACTTTTTTTTTTGTAAAGTCTAAGAAAAATAGACATCCACAGCAGCAAGGCGGTTGGTTCCACGGCCAGAGCCGAGCCGAGCATCAATCCTAAAACTGACGCTGAAAACCAACGGGTTAGGGGTCGGAAGCTCTCACACCCACAGCCAGTTAACTACTAGGTGGAAACCAGTCTCTGACCATTAAGAAAAGTCGATCTTTGCTCGAGAATGTTTTTTTAAACAAGCCGATGAAGCTGCAAGCATACAGGGATGCAGTTAGGTTGATATACACATTTTTTTGGGGGGGGCGGGATGCAGGGGGGATATGGACTGGATGAGGCTAAAAAGAATCTGTAGAGCTGACCTGGTGAGTGGTGTTGCCAATAAGGAAAATTACACTCAGTAGCGGACTCAGGAGACTAAGCAGGTGTCAGAGATGATCGACTGTGTCTCGGGTGGAGGGCAGACATCTTACCACACTGTGCTGGACATGTGAAGTGGCCTCTGGGGAGGGGAAGGGCCAGAAGTACAGAATTACAAGATAAAAATGGAGGGAACTCATTCAGTCATTTGTACTTCAGGTAAACGGAAAAGAGAACAGAAAACACGAAAGATCTTTACAAAGCCCCGAACTGGGATACCTACCACAGGCACTGGGTTCGAATCCCAAGACGACTCAGTATTAAGTGAGGGGGTGAAGGGATTTAACTAAGAGTGTTAATCACCTTTGCCCAGAATGTTTTACATCCTGTGTGCATTTCAAAGATACACTTGCAAATCTGCAAGCATAATTTTTTTTTTCTTAAACTATAGACACAGCAGATATAATTGTGTTGTAATCTGGGCTGGCGACCAGCTTGGTTAACACAAGCGCTGGGGCTAAATTCACCCACCCAGTCAAAGACACCCTGATCTGGACAGCTATGTGACTGGTGAGCGATTATTTCAGACGAAGCATTTTATTCAGAAAGTCAGGGCCGGGGCCTGGAATCCTATTCGAAGGTCAGACTGCTGTGAACGGCACCATGGACCCGAGGGGCGAGGGAGCGTGCATCACCAGAGGAAGGCATCCCTTAGGCACGACACCAGGACTACCGTGGGTGGGGTGAGGACTGGGAGCCCCAAGTACAGATTAGCTCGAAATGCAATCCACTGCCTTCTGATATCTCACTTCCTGCCCTTGATAAGGGGCATTGATAAGGGGCCGACTGGGCATGGCCAGCTTAGATTAATGCTAAGTAATTACCACCAGCACAGCGGAGTGATAGCTAGGAGTATTTTAAATTCCAGTGTTATATTCAGAGAAAGTGTAACCGGCTATTTCTGAGAGAAGCTGAATTATTTAAAACGGCATTGTCGCCAAAACCAGTTTGGCTCAATGGATAGAGCGTCGGCCTGCGGACTGAAAGGTCCCAGGTTCGATTCTGGTCAAGGGCATGTACCCTGGTTGCGGGCACATTCCCGGGGGGGACGTGCAGGAGGCAGCTGATCAATGTCTCTCTCATCGATGTTTCTAACTCTCTATCCCTCTCCCTTCCTCTCTGTAAAAAATCAATAAAATATATTTAAAAAAAAATAAAACAGCATTGTCTGCCATGTGAACGAATGCCTGGATCTGTAGATTATCTTTGAAAACTGAAAACAACACACAAACTATATAGCGGCTGTGAGTAAGAAGAGAACAGCCAAGGCTTAGCACAGGGCAGGTCCGCCAAGAGGGACCCGCTCCCCTTAGAAAACAGTCCTTTCCCTTCACTGAGCAATCATCTTGGAGTTAAATAAAGGGGTCCCCCTCAAACTGGCCCAGTCAATTCCGGAACAAACCTGGAAACCACTGGGAGTTACTAACCCAGGTCTGAAAATTAAGAATAATGGAAATGGCCAGTTATCATTATATGCCAGTCACTATAGTTAACACGTGACTTTTTTTTTTTTTTACTTTTAATCTTCAAAATTATGCTAGGAGGCAGGAACTCTTGCCACCATCCTATAGATGAGAAATTTGGTAAGACTGGCTAAATGACTTTCAAGGCCTGTGACAGAGACAGACAGTAAGTGTTGTTCCCACACACTGCTGACCAAGCTCTTCTACATTTTAGACTCTGATCCACTAACGTCGGTCACAGGTGTGTGACTGGCTATATCCCTGAGAGGTTGGTACGTCTCAGGATGACGCTTCTCGTCTTCTGGCACCATTTTCTCTACACTGGCACAACCCAACAGGCAATCGCTGACAGAGGAAGTTTCGATGCTAATAAATGAAATCAGAAATAACCACTCGTTGAGAAGCTTATTTTCCCCCCTGAACTCTGTAAGAAAAAAAAAAAATACATCTGACAATTTCATTTAAAGGAGCACATCAGTTCAAGTGGCAAATACCCAAAAGCGAAAGCAAACATCTGCAGGTCCGCAGCGACTGGTGAAAGGGAAGACAGTGGATGTGGAGGAGGAGCATCTTCCACGTTAAAATGAAAATGCAGCCGAAACCGGTTTGGCTCAGTGGATAGAGTGTCGACTTGCAGACTGAAAGGTTCTGGGTTCGATTCCGGTCAAGGGCATGTATCTGGTTTCAGGCACATCCCCAGTAGGGGGTGTGCAGTAGGCAGCTGATGGATGTCTCTCTCTCATTGATGTTTCTAACTCTCTATCCCTCTCCCTTCCTCTCTGTAAAAAAAAAAAAAATCAATAAAATATATCTTTTTTTTTTTAAAAGGATAAATAGAGCTCCATTTGAATTTTCAAAAAAAAGAAAATGGATTTGTCTCCACCAACGTTTTAATAGGAGGGGCCTCTAAATATAGGGCACTTCTAGTTATCACAAACACGGTGAGAGTAAACAATACAGTCAATATCCTGACTACTCATTTCATTGGGAGTAGTGGTGACAGTGACCTTGGTGAATGGAATTCATAGGAACAGAGGAGCTAGGAAAAATTATAAATCTAGACACCTGCAGTGAGCGTACAGCCTCAGATCTCTGGAGAAAGCACCAAAGAGAGGCGAGCAGGAAAGGAGTGCTGGGGGGTGACACCCCGAAAGGGGCACATTATTCTACCCCTGAAGGGAATTCCACAAATCATGAAAATACACTGTGAAGTCAGTTGGAAATGGCTTTAGTTTTGTTCTGAAAACATGCCTATCGTACTGGGTGTTTATTCTCCACATGCCAGATTTACTGGATGAAAAAAAAAAAAGTTGTAGAATATCCCTCACTATGGACTTGTCTCCAAAGTCATCGTTGCTGCCACTGAGTAACCAGATTTACAAACTAAACAGAATGTAAGCTCTGTGTTCTTATAAATAAACTCCTTCATTCTAAAGGGTGAAGGATCGTGGCCTCTTCAAGCGGGGAACCTCAAGAGGTCGAAATCAGACCGCTGATATACGAAGAAAAAGATACGTTACTTACTCTTAGCATTAACTACAGAAATAGGTATTTGATATTAAAAGGCACACACCTGGAAAAAGAAAGTAGCCGAAGGATGACTATAGTAACAGGAAAGCTAAAGATACTTAAGTTTTAAAAGCACAAGAGAGGAAAATAGTAAACATAATAGAAGCGAGAACAGCTTGTAGCGTTAATTTAAAAAACAAAAACAGAATCACTGCACACAAAAGCAGAAGCACTAGAAAGGCATAGCTTAAGAGATAGGCTAAATAAGTGAAGAGAGTATATGGAATCTTTCCTACATCGCTATAAAAAGTTCTCTCGCCATATCTAAGGAAAACTCTGCTTGCTTTATTGTTTTCAAAATAGAAATACCCCAAGAATTCTATTTCGTGGTGGAAAGGTATCGGTTTTTAAAAATAGTCCATAGAGCAAAAATGATATTGCTTATGGTAGCTCGCTGGGAGGATTGCTTTTTAGCATCAGATCATCAAAATATTATTTTTAAAATTTTTTTTGTTTCATAGGGTGGATTTTTATTGCCCTATTATATATTAAAATGATCCGTTTTCTGAGAACCTGTTTGCCTGTGAAATGCCACCAGACTTTTGATTTTTTTGTTTTTTGTTTTTTTGAATTACTCTGTGCATGACAAAGGTGCTGCCTTCATTGAGTTCACGCCATTGTTCATTGGACAGCATGAATGTTCTAGCAGTTACCGTGGAGTTCCAGAACCAAGGTCCCAGGGTTCCTGTGAGAAGCTGGCATGTTATAATTAAGATCTGGGACTCTGTAACATCGAATCTACGCATAAGGAAACAAACATTTCAAAACAGCTTTACTCAGGGCTTCTGCCCAAGAGTCCTCCTACAACAGGGTAACAAAGCGAGGTTTACAATGTAGCATTCTCTTTATAAAGACATCCGCAGGTTCAACGATACAATTTATACCATTCTATCGCTGTCCTACTGTCCTAATGCATACCTGGACGTTTCTTACCCAAACCCAAGTAGTTATCAAAGCATACAAATTAAAACTTGTAAATTGACAGCTGGAAACCCTAGACCTAAAAAACGCATGTCAGCGCTCAATGACCTAGGAACGGTGGTGACGATTACTTGGCCAATCATCACGCCGTCTGGGAGGGAGGTACCAGGAGTGCCGGGACCTATGCGGACAGGCCTGTGCATAAATGCTTCCCAGAAGCCCCAATGTTCAGACATCTGTGTGTTTGGGGAACCACGGGTATCTGGCACCCCTTCACGCACCCACACTCACCTCGCCCTGCCTCTGCTCTCTCACATCAACCCCTGCAGGGGCAAGGAAGGGCAAGTGGGGAAGGGTGAGCTGTGGGAATTGGTCAGAGCAAAAACCAAAGTGGCTTTTTCACTGTTCTGCTTCCTGGTCATCTCTAGTCCAGCATCTTATTTCTCTCCTCTTTCTCTTCCCTTCATTCCACGCCAGCTGTCACTCTCTGCTACACTGGAAACGTTTATTCGTGGTCAAAGTCAGTAAAACATCCAATTCCACCGCTGAAAAAATTTTGGTGACAAGAAAAAAGCTAGCTGGAGGATGCGGGTGGCTGGGGAGAGGTCAATGGGGGTAAAGGAAGACTCATGTAATATTTTAAACAATAAGGAATTTAAATTAAAAAGAAAAAAGAAAAGAAAAAGAGGGTTGCCCTGGCCGGTTTGGCTCAGTGGATAGGTTGCCCTGCAGACTGGGGTGACCCAGGTTCGATTCTGGTCACGGATGTGGGCACATCAATGTTTCTCTCTCATTGATATTTCTAACTCTCTCCCTCCCTTCCTCTCTGAAAAAAAGTCAATGAAATATATTAAAAATAAATAAATAAAAGAGGGTTGTTTTTTCTGAAATGATAATTTAAGAAAGATCAAATCTTTCTCTCTCAAAGATTTTTTAAGGCCCATGGTTTGCATAAATATAGGTCATTAAAGATTGTTGAGGGTTTCTAAGCGTTTATTAAAATGATTCTACACAGCTATCTACGTGTTATACATTAAAAATGCCTGCCTATGGAGGGTTTAGATCTTAAGAGAGGAAATGTGAACTCTTGCATTTAATATAATCGACAATTTAAAAAATATTTTATGAGTGTTTACCAATGAGCTTCAACTCATCATTCTTATCTTCTCGCACAGACTCAATCCTTCTATGAAGTTCTAGCCTCAGCCTATCATACCCAGGCTTAGAACCACCACTCAGCTGGGCTCAGCTGGGCTGAGCTTAGAATAACCACCCAGATGGGCTCAGCTGGGGGTCGGACCCCTCATGGAAGGGTCCGGTGAGCAGTCCTCATCCACCAGCTCTCCCTGCTCAGACCGGAAACACCGGCAGGACAGGGCCTGGGCATGGAGGTGGTGGGAACTGTGCCCTGCACTAGGCAGCTCGGACCTGTGACCAGAGTCAGTGCTGGCCGGTACAGCTCACACCGGCCCCCTCACTACCTGACTCTGAATGGAAATCAGTAATGGATGAATTTAATTCCTGCGCCTTTTTATTCAAGATACTAAGAGAACATTTAACAGGAACTAAAAATAGGAAAATTAGCCCTGGCTAGTGTGGCTCACTGATTGGGAGCGTCAGCCTGTGGACTGAAAGGTCCCAGGTTTGATTCCGGTCAAGGGCAGGTACCTTGGTTGCGGGCACATCCCCAGTAGGAGGTGTGCAGGAGGCGGCTGATCAATGTGTCTCTCTCATTGATATTTCTGACTCTCTGTCCTTCTCCCTTCTTCTCTGTAAAAATCAATAAAATATATATTTTTTTAAATAGGAAAATTAGGAGACTAAGAAAAACAGATACAAATTTCTTATTTGGCAAATATATAGTTTTGTAAGGTTATTAAAGGTACAGCAACCTGAATTTATGATACATATTAAAAAAACGCTTGTGTGTAAACATCAAAATAAAATAATTGCATTTAAAAATAAAATTCCTAAGGGGCCTAAGGCTGCTTCCACTTTCCTCTGAGTAAGAAAAAGGATTTTTAAAAATTCCTTTATTCAAACTACATCTGAGAGTTGACCTTGCTCTTTCCTAATTAAACAAAATAAATTCTGGGTTTCTCCTTCTCGATACAGACTTGACTTCTTTAGACATGTTCCTCTTCTACTTGCTCTCGCAAAACATGTGAATTCCAAAATGGCATGTTTAGGACTTCTTCAAAAATATCTTTATTACTCCGTATACACTGGCATCTGGATAAATGTCTTCTTAAATGTAAAGCATTTGCAGCATATTTCTATGAATGTGCTAACTTACTTTTAATTTAAAAATATCAATTCAGCCCTAGCCAGTTTGGCTCAGTGGATAGAGCGACGGCCTGTGAACTGAAAGGTCCCAGGTTTAATTCCGGTCAAGGGCATGTGCCGGGGTTGTGGGCTCGATCCCCAGTGGGGGACTTGCAGGAGGCAGGCGATCCATGATTATCTCTTATCATGGATGCTTCTATCTATCTCTCCCTCTTCCTTCCTCTCTAAAATAAAAAATAATATGTTAAAAAATATATATACATATCAATTCAGCGTTGCCTTCACGTGAATGCAGGACCTCAGAAAATAGTATACAATTTTCCCAAATCAAAACCAATCCCTTATAACACTATTTAATTTTAAACTGAGATGTCAAACTCAAACTGGCCTCAATGTCTCACTGTGATTTCCCCACCACTGGAAGGCAGTGCCAGTCGCTCCTGTCTTTCCCCTACACTCCTCTCCAGTCGACTGACTTCCTGTGTGTGCTGGGACTGTCCCCATCAAAAACTGATGGGAATTAACTTCTACAAAATATAAAACTCTCCCTCCTTTAAGCTCATGTTCTCTCTTGCTGCTTCCCACAGCACGAGCCTGCGCTGTGCGCTTATGTATGCCTCTCACGCGTCATCCCCACAATCTGGCTCCTGCCCACCACTCCCGAGAAACCACTCTGACGGCCTCCGCTGCCAAGTTCAATGCACGCTCTGCTGTCCTCGTTTTGAGTCTTGGCAGCATCTGGCATTGTTCTCTCTCAAAATCCATTCCGGGATGCCTCCTCCTCCCCCTCCCTCTCCTCCTCCGGCTGTTCGATTTCATGGGCTTCCTTCTAGGCCTGCTTTCTATGTTTTCTGCTCTTCTTACCCATCTGACGTCTAAAACGCCCCCTATACATCTTCCCGAGCGAACCCCACCTTCAACAGGCTCCTCTGGCCTGGAAGGGTAGCCCGGTTGGTTTGAGCGTCATCCCCATGCCACGGTTTGGGGTTCGATCCCTGGTCTGGGCACATCCAAGAATCCATCAATGAATGCAATAACTGTCTGGAACAACAAGTCAGTGTCTCTCTCTCTCGCTACCTCCCCTCCTCTCCCTCTCTCAAAAGGCTCCTTTTCCTGCCGTGCCTCTCTCTGTCTTTCACCCACCCATCTGGGGAGGTGATCCGGGAGCCAGGCCAGCCTCCACTTGCTCTCTCTTTCTCTCTCTCTCTCTCTCCAAACAAGACAGAGATGCCCTCCAGTTTCTGCCTCTTAAATCTCCAGCCCCCCGCTTCCTCTTCCTCAGCGCCGTCCCTCTGCTGGTTGGTCCTCTCATTCAGGGCTATCTTCCTCACAGCCCGCTCCAATCCGCCCATCAACATGCTGCCAGACTGACCCTGCGTGAGGCCCCGCCCAGCTCCCCCAGACTCAGGACCCAAGCTCACACTTCTCCGGACACCTGGGTCTTCTCCCGCCCTATGGCCTGCCACTGGCCCACAGGCACCTGATGCGCTCATGATAGGGTGCCGCCCGCAGTTCTCAGGTACGTATTTCGTCAGAGGAAAACCCTAAGGCTGGCAAACAGAGAGCTGCAGTAGCAAACTGTGCCCACAAACACCCCACATGGCTGAGGCTGCTTTACTTAAAGGGAAAGGGAAGAGATTAGGGCTGGGTGATGGATGCCTTTTCAAAGCAAGGGCCTGAAAGCTAACTCTGAGATCATAGCCACGAAACACAAACTATGTGAAGTCTAGGTAGTAAAAATTCTATCTTTGAAAACAGTACCATCACTTAATTAGTGATCGTAGAAGTCTGAGAAGAAAAAAAAAATAGGTACATAATATTTTCAAAGAGTACTTTAAAAAATAATACCAGAAATGTTAAATACTTTCTGAGCACTGATCGTTTTTAAACTGCTGGTGAATGCATACCGTCTTCCATTGGACACTCAGTCACTACTGTCTCTATAATAATCATAACACCTTAAAATGGGCCTTAAACATGTTCTCTGAACCCCTTTATTTTGAAATTATTGAGACATGTCTCCTAGTTAATATCCAAAATATTAATAATTATTTAGTCTTAAGTGAAGAACATCTTAAATTATATTTAAGTCAGTTTAGCAAAAGTCATCTCAACTAAACTTGTAAGGAAACACCTGACTTTCTATGCACTCTGTATTTTTCAAAACGTGAACAACGAAATGCATTATGGATCTAAAATTCAAAACTCTAGCAATGATTCATCTGAATTAGACACTAGGTTAAGATGTTCTCCTATCATTTACCATCAGGTTTTTATTTTGACATTTCATGATGTATTCTGAGTCTTTTTTCAAGTTCTTTCTCTTTTAAAATTGAGCAGTATAAATAGGACCTGCGATACTTAAACACCAGTTGGTCAATTCAACCCTTCACCTCATTCCGAGACTGGTTTACTCATTAATATTTATGGATCCCTATGCTGAACTATTTACTTTGAAGTTTTTGTATTTTATTTTTTAAATTCTTAGGCATTTTGTTGGCAGTAATAACCTGTATGGTGTGCTCATGTCAATCCAATTACCAAGAGCTTCTATTTTTATAGATTCATAAAACCTTATTAAGAATGTGAAAATAAAAGCTTATTAAGCTCTGATATTTAGAAATTAGAGTTGCTCTTTGCTCTTATTAAGTATCTTTTTCTTTCCTGAAAATGAATTTTCATAGATCAAAATAAAACACAGGCCCAGATGGTGTGGCTCAGTGGTTGAGCGTTAATCTATGAACCAGGAGATCACAGTTCAATTCTGGTCAGGGCACGTGCCTGAATTGTGGGCTCGATCTCCAGCAGGGGGCGTGCAGGAGGCAGCTTATAATGATTCTTTCCTATCATTGATATTTCCATCTCCCTCTCTGAAATCAATTTAAAAAATAAAACAACAAAAATACTGTGATAGAAGGACACATAATGCAGGCCCTTAGGTAACAGCTAGAATAATGAAGGTTCTCAACTTCTTTCATTTACTAAACTAACTTTGTAATTTACCAATACCTAACATTCAAATACCTTTAGGCAACATTCTTGTTGCTTGAGAGATAAAACAAAATAACCATGAATGCTACTTACATTCCAAATCGCAACGTTCCAGAAACGTATGTTTGCCAGTGCGCACAATAGAACATGAACGTCCCAGCAAAACAACAAAAGAACATCCAGTCGGGATTTGTCCCCAGTTGCACTGCAATGCAGGTTCCAAGAACCACAAACACTGAAAAAGAAAGATCACAATGCACACTTGAACCATCTGAATGAAAAAACACTGAGCTGCCCTAGCCGGTTCGGCTCAGTGGATAGAGCGCTGGCCTGTGGACCGAAAGGGCACGTACCTCCGTTGCAGGCTCCTCCCCGGCCTGGGCCCTGGTTGGGGCAAATGCAGGAGGCATCCAATCGATGTGTTTATCTTACCAATATTTCTCTCTGTCTTTCCCTCTCCCTTCCACTCTCTCTAAAAATCAATGGAAAAATATCCTCGAGTGAGATTTAAAAAACCACACACACATAACTGAAACCGGTTTGGCTCAGTGGATAGAGTGTCGGCCTGCAGACTGAAGGGTCCCAGGTTTGATTCCGGTCAAGGGCATGTACCTTGGTTGTGGGCGCATCCCCAGTAAGGGGCGTGCAGGAGGCAGCTGATCAATGTTTCTCCTCCATGTTTCTAACTCTCTATCCCTCTCTTTTCCTCTCTGTAAAAAATCAATAAGATATGTTTAAAAAACAAACACACACACACACACACCAGCCCCACACTGAGCTGAAATGATTTTAGAGGAGGCAAAAGACATGCTGTAAATGTGCAATCTCGGTTATCAATGATAAACAAGAATATAATCTTTTACATTATAGTTTACCCTATAATTTCTTTTTATTTAAATATATTTTTATTGATTTTAGAGAGGAAGGGGAAGGGAGAGAGATATAGAAACATCAATGATGAGAGAGAATCATTGATCGGCTGCCTCTGCCCACCCCACCACTGGGGATGGAGCCAGCAACCCGGGCATGTGCCACTGACCGGAATCTAACCTGGAACCCTTCAGTCCGCAGGCCAGCACTCTATCCACTGGGCCATACCAGCTAGGGCTACCCTGTCATTTCCATCTTTTCTTTCTCTGCACCAGCGGTCGCCACCCTTTCGGACCTCACGGACCACAGTGGTCCAGCAGTGCTCCACACCCCTTAGTGAAACCTACGTTTTTGAAAGCCACTAAAATACTTTAGCATTTTTTTTTTTTTTGGAGTATTCTCTGAACTTAGTGATAGTGTGCTAATGAGCAGTAAAAAAAAAAAAAAAGATAAGGCAGAGTCAAAAAGGAGGAAAAACTAGCCTGGCCGGTATGACTCAGTTGTTGAACATTGACCTATGAACCAGGAGGTCACAGTTCCATTCCTGGTCAGTTGGTCAGGACACATGCCTGGGTTGTGGCCTCAATCCCCAGTGTGGGGTGTGCAGGAGGCAGCCGATTAATGATTCTCTCATCACTGAGGTTTCTCTCTCTCTCAAATCAATAAAAATATATTTTTAAAACATAAAAGGAAAAGGTAATTCACAAAGGGACCTATTTGTTTCAGATGGATAGCCGTCTTTTCTGAGCAGATATCCTTATGGAAAGTTTCAAACTCAAACTACGGAGCAAATATGACCACCACT
This sequence comes from Lasiurus cinereus, assembly GCA_011751065.1. Classification (NCBI taxonomy): domain Eukaryota; kingdom Metazoa; phylum Chordata; class Mammalia; order Chiroptera; family Vespertilionidae; genus Lasiurus; species Lasiurus cinereus. The sequence goes on from JAAGEH010000027.1 coordinate 5,631,601, forward strand.
TAAACGAAACGGGAGACCTCTCATTCCGCTGTCAGGACACACAGAAATAGTAACTGCAGTGTGCACCCGCATCTGCACATCTGAGTCCACGAGGTAAAGCTTGAGGGTTTTGTTTTTCTTTTGAAATCTTTTCACTGCTATGCCAAATGACAAGAAACCAACTAAAGAACTCATTAAAAGTAAGTGTGTGCCTGGTGGTGGTGGGGGGGAGGGTAGAGACTAGTTAGAAACTGTCATTTGGTTCCTAATTCTCCTGTTTTGCCCTCTAAAAAGGCACTGACATATTATTTTACACACAGTTCAAACAGAGACATGTCACCTAAAATCTAACTACAGTAACTCAATTATCGCTAGCATATTAGTGTGATGGTCTACTCCTTTGCTCATAGTTGTAATCCAAATCTACGATATAACTTTAAATGTCTACAAAACATCCATCTAAATGTAAAGACGAGGGATTTCCTAGTCTCCCACTATTGTACTCACATCTACAATTTATGAGATTTTTTTTTTTGATGATGACAACAATGCCATAAGATTTTGAATAATAACTGGTGAATACTTCCGGTTAAAAAGAACTTACGTGGAAATGAATATAATTTCTAAATTTCCCAATACAGCTACTAAGGAACAAACATTAACCAGTTCTACAGTTTTTTGGAAATGCTGAAACTTACATCAAATCACCACTCTGATAACCATTATACCACCATAAACCTCCGATTGGTTCTAACATTGTTTGTCACATCCCTTTTGTGGCTATTAATCATTAATAGCTTAAAAAAATAAATAAATCAATAGTACCTGTTGATAGTGAATCACAACCATGATCAAAGAGTTCTCCCAAAGGAGTACTGCTGTTGGTTCTCCTCGCCTGTTTCCCATCGATGGCATCCAGAGACTGGTAGATGAAGAGGCCGCTCGCACAGGCGATGTACGCCCACAGAGGTGCCTGGGCGGTAACACAGGAAAAGCGAGACGGTTAAGACACACACACTCAGGACCATGGCTGGCCGATCTGCTTTATCTTCCTTTGCCAGAGACGCACTACTGGTCGGAAGCTCTGGGAGAGGAGAACCAGGGGCTACATCACGAGAACATTCCGAAACCCTCAGAACTGGGAGAGGACGAAATTCCTTAATTCGTACAGGTGCTGCTCAAGCAGAAACTGGGTAACACGTCCCAGGGACATTTCAGAAACCCCATGATCCGTAAGACTCGATAATTTCTACCAGATTCTTTCTAAACTAATCAGAGATTATTTAGATTCTAACATTTAGATTCTATGAGTCGATGAGTGAGTAATGTAGTACCCGTGTTTCCCAAATTGTATCTTTCAAGATGTTTACAGGTATTACATGGGGAAAAAAAAACAAAACAACAACACGTCCATGCTAAACTCATGTGGGAAAGACTGGCTTAAACAAGTCCATCCCAGCCCTAGCCCATGTGGCTCAGTGGATAGAGCGTCGGCCTGCCACTGAAGAGTCCCAGGTTCGATTCCGGTCAAGGGCACACACCTGGGTGGCGGGTTCCATCCCCAGTAGGGGCGTGCAGGAAGCAGCGGATCAATGATTCCCTCTCATCATTGATGTTTCCATCTCTCTCTTCCTCTAACTTTTCTCTCTGAAATCAATTAAAAAAAAAAAGTGTTGTTTTTTTTTTAAAGAAAGAATCCCAGGACCTATTTGTGGAGCAGGAGACTGCTCATGACAGGTCCCTGCCTGACCACTGCAGGGCCTGCTGCCCAGGTCCAGATGGCCCCGGGCCAGAACAGAGGTGGCTTCCGGGAAATCCCCTCCCACCGGCAGCTGGTTCCTGGAACTGGCCTTTGCTCTTTCCCTACAGAGTGGGTCACACCCGAGTCACCCTATCCATCCTGCCCTCTTCTGCGGAAGCCTTATTTAGTCCTGCCTGGGACACTGTCTTCCATCATGTGTAAAGTGAGACCGGTTTCTGCTTTTTACGTTTCCGGACTGAGGTCAAGAAAATGAGGAAAAGCCAGAAGTATGTCCATACAATTTGTACGGCCTGGATTTGTGTCATCAAAGAGGAATTAAAACTAGTTATTCAAGGATAAGGGGGAAATGAACTCTGGGGCAAAAAAAAATCAACTACGAGTTGATGAAAACCCAAAGGGACAGATGATGACAAATCATATGACAGGGCTACTTAGAAAATCGTTACTTAAGGCTTCAACCATACAAGAAACGTGTGGCCGTTATGACGCCTGGCTCAGGGTCACTTCTAACTCCTTTGGCTGAGAATCCCCTTCTCTTTTCTTGGGTTCTGTGCGACCAGCCATTCTGATGAATATGGGCGCAACCAATGTTTGCTGCTTCCTGCGGCTCACTTTCTGACAAAGAAGGAAACCGTTGACCCATGCAGGTGAAGGTCCTAGTTTCCGTTCCGGTTTTAGGTAATGAGTGCGGAGGGAAACGGAGCGAGCAGCAGGTACCCACTGCGTCTGAGGCAGCCCCGGGAGGGCGGCCCCAAGTGGTTCCGTGCGTCCTTTCTGAACGGCAGCCACGGCGGGACGCAGAGCCAGAGAAACGTTCTATGGACTTTTTCTTTTTTTTTT
>JAAGEH010000027.1:5644181-5673686 GCA_011751065.1 Lasiurus cinereus
GGCCTGCGGGACCAAAGGGTCCCGGGTTCGAGTCCAGTCCCGGGCATTTCCCTTGGTTGCGGGCTCCTTCCCAGCCGAGCCCGTGCAGGATTGTGTTTCTCTCACGTCGGTATTTCTGTCTTTTCTTCTCTCTCTCTCTCTCCCACTCTTTCTAAAATCAATGGGGAAATATCCTTAGGGAAGGTTAAAAGAAAATGTATAAAAGTAAATAAAGCAGGGTTTTCTTATCATTTCTCAGCAGTCACCACTCAAAGGAGGCAGCCTGAGGAATTCACCTTACGACCAGTGGCATTTCAGTATTTGTGACATTTGAAGATTGTACCTGCAGCTCTGATTCATGGACTGTCACAGAGAGCAGAGGACATAGGTATGAGATGCAAGGACATTTTCCTAAAGGCATTGTGCCAGGCGAAGGTTATTCCTGCGTGTTTTGGAGGCTTTTCGAAGGTTTTTTAAATCCTTTTTTTTTTAAAATATTTTTATTGATTTCAGAGAGGAAGAAAGAGGGAAAAAGAGAGAGAGAAGCATCAATGATACGAAAGAATCATTGATCGGTTGCCTCTTGCACACCCCACAGTGGGGAGTGAGCCCGCATTCCGGGCACGTGCCCTGACCGTGAATCGAACCGTGACCTAATTCATAGGTGGACACTCAACCACTGAGCAACACCGGCCGAGCAGGTTTCTTAAATTCTTAACCATTAAAATTCCTGTTTTGCTTGGTCGGCAGCCATGCTCCGGGTTTTCCAGTGTGAAAAATACAAGGGCAGTACTCCTCTTCCTCCCCTAATCCGTGCCCTGACATTTCTCAGTTGTCAGCAAACTGGGCAGCCATTTCAAGCCCCGCTTTGTCCAAATTGTCAGTGGAAACAGCTAGAACTCTCAAAACCAAGATGACTCATGTATCAAAGAATTAAGTATTGTCATTTCTCATCCTTGTGGCTAGTAATGGTTGTATAAAATGGTCATTATTGTATTTATGGTTACTGGGTTCAACTCTAAGGAAAAACCCTTTTAGATCGCTACTTTACAAGTCAGAATACTGTAACTCAGAGAAGCTAAATAACTTGCCTGAAATTATATAGCTGGAACACAACAGAGCTAAGATTTGCACTTAGATAAATCTGATAACACAGCTGCATTCTTTCCATTGCATCACACACACAAAAAATAGTGCTTTATCTTGCTTAATAAGCTATTATTCTTTTTGCATTTTTGTGTATCCTGTAGGGGAAACTTACTGTTTTTGTATTTTATCCTTTCTGAGGTCAGTGAAAGGGTGTCTTATATAAAAAAGGATCAGAGAATTGATATCCTAGGCTTTAAATACGTACTTCTAGATGGTACAACATCATTATGAAACATAAAAGTATCAACTCTATAGGGAAAATCACCTATTAATAATTCTATAGCATAGTGTTCTGCCCATGAACAGTATTGGTGCATTGCCTAGAAATTGTATGTATTGAAAAGCATGTGGGCTGAACAATCTCTGATTTTCTTTGTGATTTTCAGGATCTTCAAAAGGGGCAGGTTTGGGCAGATTTGAAGACTGATACTGAAACAGGTAATTCATCTTTCACATTCTAAAAGAGGAATAAACTTTTATTGACCCCTATGGCAGTATAGTATCCATATCATCTATGACATATATTCTCTCATTTAATTCTTCAATAAACCTCTATGAAGCGAGAATTACTTTAGAACATTTAACAGTTCATTCTAAAAGCTGCTCTTTATGTCCACAATATGTTAAGTTTTTGTGCTCTGTCAGTGCAGTCCCAGTAATAACCTTCTAGCACAGTCCAATGGAACTTTTCCACAAGAATGGAAATGGACTATTTTCACTGTCCTATACGGTAGACACATGTAGCTTTTGAGTACTTGAAATGTCATTCATGTGGCTGAGGAACTGAAATTTAAAATTTTATTTTAGTCAATTGAAATTGTAAACAACCACCTGTGGTTACTAATGATCGTGTTGGACAGTGCAGCCTTTGCCAATGATATTACGCCATTTTTCAGAGGAAAACCTGGTTCAAAGAGAGGTTAAGGAAGCTTGTCCAAGTTTGTACAATTTTATAAAAACAGGTTTTTGAACAGAAGAATGTTGTCGGAATGTTCATTCGGCAGTGCATAGAGAATGGATGGAGGGGAAGGAAAAAGGTAGCTACGCAGAGAGTTGAGATCTGGTAGGAAGACTGGTTGCAAAAGACTGGAGGTAGCCAAAACTGGTTTGGCTCAGTGGATAGAGCGTCGGCCTGCGGACTGAAGGGTCCCGGGTTCGATTCTGGTCAGGGGCATGTGCCTTAGTTGCGCTCACATTCCCAGTAGGGGGCGTGCAGGAGGCAGCTGATCGATATCTCTCTCATCGATGTTTCTAACTTTCTATCCCTCTCCCTTCCTCTCTGTAAAAAAATAAATAAAATATATTTTAAAAAAAAAGACTGGAGATGGAATTGCTGTCACTCAGTGACAGCATGAGAGGTTACTTTGAGGTCTTGGAATCGGGATAATCTGGCAAAATGATAATACTGTTTACTGAAACAGAAAAATGACGAACCTTTTTGGGGTGTAAGAGGATTTGGTTGGGGCTGTTTGTCCATAAAATACTGAGCAAAGCCCTCTGCTGTGCTTAGGTAGAGAAATGGAGTCCCCACTAAGGATTTTATCCACTTACAACACCCTCCTACATTTTCTTGCGGTGGAGGATAGTGAGCTGTAAGAGCTGGACACATGTTCCCTGTTCTCTGAGGCCCCGGGGTGCTAATTTCCAGGTGCCAAGGGATTAGGAGAGGTGTTGTGGGTGGAAAATGGCTTTTGAGCTCAATTTTGAGGATTAGGAAGGATTTGGACATGCAAAAAGGATCAAATGAGGAGGAGGTTATTAGAGTCAATTCTTTTTAGTTATTTTAGTCATCTAGCAATGGGGGACAAAATGTTTTGAAGATGCGTTTTGCCCAAACACCTAACTGCTGAATAAATTGTATATGAGCCTTTAAATGCATAGCAGGTCTTGTAGGGAAGAAAGGGAAATCCTCAGGGCTAACAAGTCCAAGACAGCTGAGACCAGAGTAGGAAACTAGCAGTGTGTCTCCTTTGGGGGATTTGGCTGATAGCAGAAAGGAAGCACAGCTGCGGATAGGTGATAGGCTCCTCTCTGTGCCACCCCCCTTCCCCCCCAGGTAGAGAGATGAAGTCATCTCCCTTTATCTGGGGTACAACTTCTGGAGGCACCGTTCACGTGGTAGTACCTGTGTTTATTCACGTAAATGGCACCTGTGTCTCGAGGGATGACTTTTCCATAAAAAGTAAAATTTAAATGTTTCTCCTTGAAATGGTTCAGCTCATGGCCTTGGATAAGCCCCTCGCCCCAAATTGAGCTAGAACCCTCAAAAATCTTTACAAGCTCCCCCAGACCGCTTTGGCTCAGTGGATAGAGCGCCTGCGGACTGAAAGATCCCAGGTTCGATTCCGGTCAAGGGCACGAACCTTGGTTGGGGGCACATCCCCTGTAGGGAGTGTGCAGGAGGCAGCTGATCGATGTTTCTCTCTCATTGATGTTTCTAACTCTCTCTCTCCCTTCTCTCTGTAAAAAAAAAAAAATCAATAAAATATATATTTTTTAAAAATCTTTACAAGCTCAGTGAAAGGTGGGCTAGGAAAAATACCTCCTGGACAGAGGGAGATCACAAAGAAACGTTGTGTTTCCGTAGCTCCAGGTGGTGGAAATAAAGGTACCGTCTCAGAACAAACTGTCCATGGAGAACAGAAACTGGAAGCGGGAACAGCACCAGGTGTTAGATCTTGGTGCTGAGTGCAGCTAAGGAAAGAATCCAGAGCCAAGCGACGCACATACAAGTGCAAGTTTATTTGCAAAGGCACGGGCGGAAAAAGTGAGCCGGCCGAGGAAGCAGTGAGCGGCGTGAACTCGGTAAACTGGTTACAGAGGCGAAAGACGGGTCCTTGGCGCTTCGGAGACAGAAAGGCCAAGGAAACACGCCCGGGGGAAGGAGAGGAGAAAGTTCTGCAGAGCGAGAAAGTAGAAGCCTGCTGGTCCTCTGTCCTCCGAGGAGGACCTCCGTAGAATATTCTTCAACTCTCCAGGTGTGTCTCCCAGGGGTTGTGGTCTGCCCTGATTGGTCAGCCCCAGGGCAGGGGGGCTTCAGTCATCACAGCTGGTCCTGATGTCAGCCGTGGTCCATGTTGCCCTGCGTGACCTTGATACTTTTCTGGGTCTGGAGCTGATACACTGAGGCCTATATATTGTCTCTCGTTAGACCAAACTCTGTCTCTGTGGTCAGCAGACTGGAGACTTTGTTCCTAAGATTATTATTATTTTTTTTATATTTTTTTTATTGATTTTTTACAGAGAGAAAGGGAAAGGGATAGAAAGCTAGAAACATCTATGAGAGAAAACATCGATCAGCTGCCTTCTGCACACCTCCTACTGGGGATGTGCCTGCAACCAAGGTACATGCTCTTGACCGGAATCGAACCTGGGACCTTGCATTCCGCAGGCTGACGCTCTATCCACTGAGCCAAACTGGTTTTGGCTGTTGCTAAGATTATTTGATGCGGGTCAGAACCTCGTTGTCTTGAAGGCTTAATGTTTATGGGGGTGGTCGTGCAAGGGCTTGTCTGGGGGTCCTATGAGGCTTTTCTCTAGCCGCTGTTCCTCCTCTCGGGGGTCTGCCACATGACTGGAGACATGTCAGGGGAGGGTCTGACCATGACGTGCGATACGAAAGACCAGAGGGTCTACAGTGCACGACCATTGTCGAGTTAGGAGAGAAAAGGCCCCCCTGGGGGCGAGGTTCCACCCTGTAATACCTGTCCTCCGAGTTCTGCCCGTTGCTAGATCTCTGGGGCTCACCACCTGGCGACCTCTTGTAGCAGGGCTTACACTCCTGCTCTGCCCATTCTGCCCGGCTGCTGACTGTATCAAACCACAGGTCTGCATCGCCCAGATTCAGGAGCCAAATGGACATATCTACATGCGCCGACCAACCTGCAGCCAAGAAATGCAAGGTGGCCTGGGTGGGTTATGTGTTAGAGCGCCTCGCAGAATAAATACAGGCCCTCCCTGCAGTGTCACCTTCATCTCATCCTTTGCGACACTCCCAGTTGAGCTCATCGTCAGAAACTAAAACTCCTCCTGTGCGAGGGTTGGCAGAACCAACACTTATGGTACCATACTCCTCAGGATTTTAGATTGGAATGATCAGAAACAAATTCAAGTAACGTTTAAAGAGAAGGAGGAAAATCAATATTTTAGAAGTAATGTAGTCAAAATATATAGAAATTGAGAATTATTGTCCCAGAAACTTAACGCTGGGGAATTTAGGGAAGAATTGTCACGATTAATTGAATGAATACATGAAGAAAACTGGTGGAGTGGGAAGGACTGGCAATGGAAAAGGACAGAAAAGGAGGAGATGATGGTACTTCAGATAGGAAATGACTCAAGTCTGTAATGGTGGCTTTAAGAACAAAGGAAAAGAAACTGGGCGAGATTGAAATGCACGTATTTAGCAATAAGTCAGATGACAGAGTCAGTGACAAGTGCACGTCAGAAATAGCTGAGATTTCGTTATTTGGAAAGTCAGAGGAGAAAGCTGAGCACATCGAGGATAGGTGGGGAGAAGAGTTGTAAGTGTTTGCAAAGTTCATGGGAAGTGCTCACTCTCAGCCCATGAAACTATGAGAAGCTACTCCTTCAAGCATGCAGTTATTTTCACATGCATCTGAGTAACTTCTTACCATTTGAGAGTTCTTACATATTTATTATTTAAAATAAAAGGCATGAAGAGACATGTTTGCTGATTCACATTATTGACTCATTATCAGCATCCTCAGTCTGGAACATAAGGGAGAAAGTGGTGATGTGTGGTCTTTGTATATTTAGGTTCTCTCTTTTTTTCCCCCCTCTTGTAGGAGCTGAAAATATAATGGTGAACAAAACAGTTGGTTCCTGCTCTCACAGAACGTAAAAATCAAACAAGGAAGATAAAATCAAACAAGCAAGTAACAGGTAAGTGGTGTGAGTGTCCTGGGGGGGAGACGGGGGTGGGTAGAGATATTGTTGGGAACAAGGCAGGACACTCAGCTGAAGGACCGCAGTTGGGACTTGAAGATGGATGAGTAGGTGTTGACTGGGGGTAGTGGGAGGGAGCGGGGAGAGCACTGTAGTCTACTCATCCAGGCAGTACCGTGTGCAGGAAGGTCTGGGGGTCCCAGAGAGCAGGCCACATTCGAAGATCTGGAAGCAGTTGGCTGTGGCGTACAGCACAGCGATGCGTGGCAGAATGGAACTAACTGCCTGAGTTTGACTCCTGTTGCTACCTCCCCATGACCTTAGGCAGTTCTCTTAGCCTCGGTAAGTCTGCTGTGAGGAGGCCACGAGATCATGTATTAGTGTAAAGTGCTTAGTCACATTGCTGACACAGAGTAAACACTGGGTTTGCTTTTGTAATGATGGTGAAGATAATGAGCAAGAAAGTGGAGCAAAGAGAGTAGCCAGAGAGGAATAGGAAGAGTAAGGACCTCACAGACCATGCCGAGGAGCAGAGGATGTTGATAAGGGCATCGGGGAGGACCCGAAAGACTCGTTGTGGGAGAAGAAGATGGTCAGATTGGTATTGTAGAACTAGAAGGGTCACTCTGGCTTTGGGGTGGAGTCTAGGTTGGTTGCGTTCCAGTCCAGAGGAGGACCACTGAGTAGGTGATAATAACAAGCTGGCCAAGAAATGAGGGGGTTTCGGTGGGGCAGTGGCAGTGCAGATGGAGAGAAGGGCTAGATTTTAAGGACATTTCGGAGGAGGGATAAACGGCACTTGGTCCTTGATGTTGTGTGGAAGGATGGGAGGGAGATGAGTCCGGATCTGGCGGTGGGTGACTCTTCGTTTCATTTACTGGAAAGTCGGAGGAGAGCGGGTGTTTGTAGGTGGTGAGGGAGGTGGTTTCAGAAGTGGATCAGCTCCGGGGGCTCAGTCCAGGGTGGAGGGAGAGGACGGCTAACGCAGAAAAGACGCAGCCTGTTGGAGTAACCTTGTCTGACTTGTTCTCTGCTTCAGAGACCTGCCTGAGATGTGGTGGTTTCAGCAAGGCCTCAGCTTCCTGCCCTCGGCCCTGGTCATCTGGACCGCTGCTGCTTTCATCTTCTCGTACATCACTGCCATCACCCTCCACCATGTGGACCCTGCTTTGCCTTATATCAGGTCAGTGAAGTGTACTCTCTAGGCCAGTGGTTGGCAAACTCATTCGTCAGCAGAGTGGCAAACGGAGGCTCTCGAGCTGTAGGTTATTTCTCATTCATCTTTTAACATCGAAGCCGAAAGGTAACGTTAGCATTTTGAAATTCAGATGTTCCATTTGGCTTTGCAACTACAAGAGGAACATAACGGGGAAGGGTTCTTGGCCCCTTTGTGATGGAGAAATGTGGAGACAGAGGGCTGAGATTCATTGGGGGACTTGTGATACTTCAGGGAATTGTGATACTTCCGTGCTTTGTCCTCCAAATCAGTATTTGAAGTTGTCTCGGGAGACAGAATTGGAGTTACTCTCCCCTTAAAAAAAAAAAGGCTGCAGACAACAATAATAATATTGGAAGATCACAGTAAGGACAAACATTTGTTGATCTACCTATTTGCAAGGTAATGTCCTAAGCGTTCTTAAAGGAGTGTTTCCTCACAGCTACCCTTTGAGGTGGGAACTGTGAGCCCCACGAGAAGAAATGGGGTCCCGGAAGGTTAGTTACTGTCCCGAGGTCCAGTGCAGTAAATGACAGAACCCAGAATCAATTCCATTGGCGGGCTGACTCTGGAAGCCACGTGCTTCCTTCTCAGGACATGTTGCCTGCCTCTTTCCGACACATTAAGTATCAACATTTACCGTGAGTATTTTTGAAATGTCAAAATTGCTGATGAAGTACTCATTTTCTTGCATGTCCATAATCCTTCTTTTCAGTCATAAAGGTAATGTGTGCTTGCTTATTCTAACACATTCTAAGCAATACCGGAGTGATTAGAAAACCAAAAAGTTGCCTCCCTCTGCTAACCTCCCTTTAGTTCCTGCCTCCACACACGTGATGAATGGGTTGGTAAGTTGCCTTTCAGAGTTTGGCGTGTTCGGTGTTGGAGTTGTTTCATTTATGAATTCGTTTACCTTCTGAAAAAGTAACCTTTTAAAGGATGATAAACTGAAAGGCTACATGTATTTTTTTATAAATGGTATGATGCAAAGAATATCAACGAATTGGGTGCACTTGGAGAAGATTTATAAAACAAAAATCTTTTATAAAAAAAATACATTTAGCCTTTTTTATTTAAGGTTCCAGTTCTAGGGATCTGATAATCACCCATGTTTACTACTCTGCTAGGGGCACCTGTAGTTTAAGGCAGCGGCTGCCAACCAGGAGTCTGCGGACCGCTGGTGGTCCGAGAGGTCGAAAGGTCGGGCGACCACAGCTTTAAGAAGCCAGTTCACACTTTAGTAACTTCAAGAGAAGACACATATAAAAGATTCATGAGGGTCCTTCGGCGTGTCTGCTTTCATTGTAAAGCGCTTGAAATAGGTTAGAGGCCACTTGAGTTCGTTCTCAGTTTCAGTTCTCTGAGGGAACCACATGTGATTTCCTGACCCAGAGTCCCTGCCCTTCCGCCTTTTTCTCTTTCTGCTAATGAACTTTGTATTACTGCCCTGGGTCTTCTCCCAACATGACGACATACTGAAACTCAATGGCACTTATTTGACTTTTCTTAAGTTCCTCTTCTTATATCTAAAAAATGATTGTTAAACTCAATCCTTTCTGTTCATGAACACTAACTAAAAGGTCTGGTTGTTACAGCAGCAAAGGGCAGAACCGAAAGTCAAGTTCACTTCAAAGACAATGTACAAGTTGGTTTCAGGTGCTGTCTAGGTTCAAGTGGGGTCCAGGAGACTAGCCACTGGGGTCCAAGAAGAAACTATTTGAACTTCTATGCATATTTTAAAATCTCAAAATAGTGGAGCTGGAATTTAAGATATGTGTAATACTAAGACATAGATGTGGAAGTTCCCGGATCACACTGTTTCTGTGGTGTGCAGTCAGAAGAGCGTGCAGGCCGCTGGGGTGAGGACCGTCCTGCCCAGGCCACGGGCAGGGCTGTTTCCATTTGGAGGCCAGTTTGTGGCTCCATGCTCCAGGGCCAGCGAAGGAGCCCGCGCAGCCAGCGGCCCGGACGTGGAAGCCGTGGGTTCCTTTTGGGGTGATCCAGGACAAGAGCATCATTTGGAACTCAACGTAAAATTGTGTGTATTTTTTCTGATTATAAGAAGAATACGTACACATTGTTCTTGAAAACTTGAAAGATAGAAGGAACAACAGCAACAAAAATACATGATCCCCACTCCCTGGACTTGGTCAGAGAGGAACAGAAGCTCTGTATCGGAAGATGCGCTTTAGAGTAGGAAGGAGCAGGCCTTCCAGTTCATATGGGATGCTTTACTTCTCGTAGACATAATCCAGATGCTCACCACGTCTTCCTGATTCCTTACCAGAAATGACTTTCCATTCCTTTTTTTCTCTTTTTTTAGAATAGTACTTTTTAAAAAATGGGTTTTTACTGATTTCAGAGAGGAAGCAAGAGGAAGAGAAAGAAGCTTCAATGATGAGAAAGAATCATCCATTGGCTGCTTCTTGCATGACCCCCCCATTGGGGATTGAGCCCACCACCAGGGCATGTGCCCTAACCTGAAACAAATCTAACTTCCTGGTTCATGGGTTGTTACTCAACCACTGAGCCACACTGGCCAGGCTCCATTCCCTTTTTATTCCCATTACATTGTCTTAGTTGAGATCTTTCATCTTTTCTACATCTTCAATTTGAGACCAAAGAGTTTGTCTCTTTAACCTTTACAGTAGCTAGAGGGAGGGGAAAGGAAGTGACATTGAATGAATCTCCTCTGTGCCTGCTACTCTGGTAGATACTTCACATGCACTTTCAGTTCCTCGTGGCCATCCGGTGAGGCAGGGAAGAGGTAATAGCCCCATTTTGCAGATAGTCTTAGGGACACAAAGGAGCACACCCAGGATTCCACAGTGAGTACCCGGTGGCAGATCATCTGGACCTGTGTACACCACACTGCCCTGAACGACGGGCATTGCAGTGCATTGGCAGCTGGTTGTGATAGAGGTCTGGATGGAATGCTGTGAGACAGCATTCTGCTAGAGCAATGGTCGGCAAACTCACTAGTCAACAGAGCCAAATACCAACAGGACAACCATTGAAATTTCTTTGGAGAGCCACATTTTTTAAACTTAAACTTCTTCGAACGCCACTTCTTCAACATAGACTCGCCCAGGCCGTGGTATTTTGTGGAAGAGCCACATTCAAAGGGCCAAAGGGCCGCATGTGGCTCGCGAGCCACAATTCGCCAAGCACAGTGCTAGAGGATTGGTCACAGTCATAGGGAGGTCAACACTGGTCTGGAATGGAAGCTCCAGGAAGCCAGTGGCTTTGTCTCTTTGACTTACCACCATATTCCTGTCCCTAACATGCTGTCTGATACAGGGTAGGTTCTTTGTAAAGGTTTTTTGATTAATCATGAAATGATTAGCTATAAATTGAGTTATAGGCAGAGTCAAGAGCAATAACCACCCAGCCAGTGTGGCTCAGTAGTTGAGCGTCAACCTATGAACCTGGAGGTCAGGGTTTGATTCCCAGTCAGGGCACATGCCCAGGTTGCAGGCTGGTTCCTCAGTAGGGTGCACGCAGGAGGCGCTGATCAATGATTCTCTCTCATCATTGATGTTTTTATCTCTCTCTCTCTCTTTCTCCTTCCTCTCTGAAATCTATAAGCATGTACTTTTTTTAAAAAAAGAACAATAATAAAAGACAGATTTTTGAAAGGATCTGTGATATTAGAAAATATTCAGACAGATGATTATACTGCCTGAGTGATACAAGTCAGTAACAATGTTCTTAACATGCTTTTTCATTAATTTACATTGATTTCTAGAATGTGAAAAAGTAATTTAAGTGATATGGTAAAAAGTGAACTGAGCACATATGCTGAGCTCAAATTGTCATGTCCTTATCCAATGATAAGAGTCGAACCCATCGACTTATGAAAAGATAAAGGACTTGAAGTAACCCCTGTTGTTTCTTATCTCTTAGAAATACACGTGTGAATTTAGTGGTAGAAATACACAGCATTTTTTTTTTCTTTCAGTGACACTGGTACCATCGCTCCAGAAAAGTGCCTGTTTGGGGCAATGTTGAATTTCGCCGCAGTTTTATGTAAGTAATGAGAACGGTCTTAATGATGAGAAGTAATAGCCAAATCACCCCTTTCTTCTTTAGACAATAGTTTGTGACTTATTATACTTTTTTAGTTACTATACTTGAGGGAATGTTATCACTAAATTATTGAACATAGATATGTTCCTTTTAAAAGAAAAGCAATTTCTAGAAATGCTGAGTTACGGAAATCTTTAAAAAAACTTATAGAGCTGTTGGACTACTCATTCAAATATAAGGTGTAAAGTGTTACCAAATATTCCTTGAGGCCTTGAGTGGATTTCTTAAGCAACCAAGAGCTATCAAGATACCACAACTAACACCAACTACCTCCCTTCAGGGTAAGTAATTTCAAAGTTTGAGGAGAGCATGGTTTGATTTTTGAACAACACTTTTTTTTTTTAATATTTTACTGATTTTTTACAGAGAGGAAGGGAGAGGGATAGAGAGTTAGAAACATCGATGAGAGAGAGACATCGATCAGCTGCCTCCTGCACGCTCCCCACTGGGGATGTGCCCACAACCCAGGTACATGCCCTTGACCAGAATCAAACCTGGGACCTTTCAGTCTGCAGGCCGACGCTCTATCCACTGAGCCAAACCGGTTTCGGCTGAACGATATTCTTAATGCCAAAGGAATGGAGTTCTGCTACAGTATTTTACATTCCTATTAATTACCTGTTTTTTTTTAACCAAATTTTTATTAATGGTTTGCTAAAGTATTGCTTTTTCCACCATTTTCGACTATTTGCATTCTTTCATAGGAAGTCAAAAATTAAAGTCAAATATTTCAGTGTAGGACTCAAGTTGTCAAGCACATATCTACAAAAGCATAGGTCTGCTGTGTTTTCTGTACTCTCGTGTTTTTTGACAATGTTTTTGCGGGGGAAAGTTTGATTAGCCCTTTCTTGACTAATAAGAAATAAAGGAAAATCTCTTTCTGGATAGCAGTGACCTTTGCAAACTCTTTATTGGCAACTTTATTTCTTGGTTATTTATGACCTCATTTTGGATTTTCTCTTTCGCAGGCATTGCTACCATTTATGTTCGTTATAAGCAAGTTCAGGCTCTGAATCCGGAAGGGAAATACATCTCCAGCTTAAACAAGGCTGGCCTCGTGCTTGGATTGCTGAGTTGTTTGGGACTTTCTTTTGTGGCAAATTTCCAGGTTTGTGTTTTAACCCAGCACAGGTTTTTATTTCCCCGAGGTACCTGAATATACATGTGACCAAGCACACCGGGAACACACCCAGTTATAGGCTGCTATTGTTTCTTTTTCTTTTTTTAATATATTTTATTGATTTTTCACAGAGAGGAAGGGAGAGGGATAGGGAGTTAGAAACATCAATGAGAGAGAGAGACATCGATCAGCCGCCTCCTGCACGCCCCCACTGGGGATGTGCCCGCAACCAAGGTACATGCCCTTGACCGGAATCGAACCTGGGACCTTTCAGTCTGCAGGCTGACGCTCTATCCATTGAGCCAAACCAGTTTCGGCTGCTATTGTTTCTTGGCCCTCTGGAAACAGAATCCACTGCTTTGGAATTATTTGACCCTTTTAGAAATAGCTGCATTTACAGTTAGAAAATGTCATTTTAAGGATCTACAGTCGCTTTATTACTACTTAATTGGAGATTACTCCAAGACCAGAGAGAATTGATATAAGTGAGAATTACAGATTCAAACTTTTTAAAAAATATGCCTGACCAGTTACACTTACTTACTTATTTTGTATTCTTGTTTAGATGCTCCCATTGATCACCTATATTCCTAGGTGCCCAGCCCTTAGGTGAGGAGGTGGAGGAAGGATCTGTAGCTCTTTCAGCGTTTTCTCAGGACTTCTTAATGTTAAAGCACCAGTCAGCCGTCACCAAACGTTGGCAAACTCCGCACATTGCTTTCTGCCCATGTTCTTTCATATAAGGCTTGGGTACTACCAGTTGCATCCTGGGCCTGTGGTGCTTTTTGATTAATCTCTCTTCAGCCTTTAAAGTTTCCATTTAGACATTTGATAACCTAGTTAGACATTTAATAACTAGTCAGACATAAAAACACACATTGTAGCTCAATTGGTAGGAGGTCCTTCCTACACTGAAAGGTCAATCAGGACATATACCTTCATTGCTGGTTCAACCCCAGTCGGTTGGGGCACATGTGGGAAGCAATCGATCGATACCTTTCTCTCTTGCTCTCACTCACTCTCTTTCTCAGAGCCAATGAAAATGTCCTCAGGTGTGCATTAAAAAAAACACACATCATACAACTGCATATATGGGAGGCATATTCTGTCTTTCTTATTCAAACATCTCCGTTCCTATAATGCTTCTGATTGGTTTCTGTTTTTTTTTTTTTTAATATATTTTTATTGATTCAGAGAGGAAGGGAGAGACAGAGAGAGAGAGAAACATCAATGATGATTAAGCCCACACGCAGGCAGATGCCCTGACCGCAAAGCAAACCGCAACCTCCTGGTTCATAGGTCGATGCTCAACCACTAAACCACTCCAGATGCTCAACACAGTGCTCAGCGCACTGGTGGTCAGTCACCAGACGCCCAGTCACAGCTGGCGAGTGGAGCTGTGGTGGCGGGAGCCTCTCCTGCATCCATGGCAGTGCCGCTACTGAGGGGCAGCAGCAGGCACAGCGGGTCGGGATGAGCGGGTGCAGTGGCCGGCCCAGGCTCGGGCTCCTCCCGGGCCACCTGCCACTTTGTGCACTACCACACCCTGGAGGGATGTCAGACCGCCAGTTTCGGGGGACGTTGGCCTGGCCTGTCGGCATCGGTCTGAAACTGGCAGTCTGACATTCCCCAGGGGGTCCCGATTGTGAGAGGGCACAGGCCAGGCTGAGGGACCCCACTGGTGCATGGATTCATGCACTGTGCACTGGGCCTCTAGTGTTAATAATCAGCAAAGCATATGGTAAGTGTGCCCAGTGCCAACTTAAAGGAATTGTTTTCTCTAGGTAAAGTTCATCAGGGAAACTTGGAAAAGATAAGTAGATAGAAATCTATCTTAATTCCTAGGGCTATCCCAACCAAACACCACAAACCAGTTTTATATACTTCTAATTAGAAATAGAATAAGCTCCATTCTTTATTTTTGCTTTTTAATTCATAGGATCTTGTTGATAGGACTGTGTACTGACCACAGTGGGCAGTGATCAGGCTGGGTCTGTATTTAGTTCATCAGTAGAGTGAGAATATTTTTAAGGAGAAAAATGTATCCATTTTCCTGTTCTTAGTTCTAAAACACTTAATTTCATTTTTGCCTACATTTTTGCAGCCTTTAGCCATATTTATAGAATAAATCCACCTAATTTATGAACTAAGAAAATGCTCCCATTTTGTATTACATCCTGTGGGCGCTGGATGTTGTTTTTATCTTTGTTAAAGTGGTAATGACAATACACTTTTTTTCTCTCCTTAGCACGCATAACTTACTGCCAGTTTTATCACCCGAAACCACATTGAAGTCACCCTTTCTCTCCCAAAAGAAAACCAATGACTGGCAAATAAGTTGTTATCTTGTATTTCTTTATTCTAGAAACTTTCTATATCTTCAGCCACGAACATCGGCCTCTGTGTTTGTGAATTAGCACCTTGATTGGAGAATGAGGGGACCCAGCCCTGACCTCTCTGTTTTTCCTCAGTCAGGCCCTCTGTGCCAAGTGCTGCCCCTTCTCAACCAGATGAAACGCAGCGTCAGTTTAGGAATACAGACTGGTTTAAAGGGAGACTTCTGGTTGTAGAATTTTTAGAGAGCTATTGTCAGCACGTTTTAAGCAGAGTGTGTTACAGTAAAAAGTAAAATGTAAGGAGATAACTGATAAAAAGAGTAAGGCAGCTCGAGATGGTGTGGCTCGGTTGGTTGAGTGCTGCCTCCTGCACCAATAGGTTGTTGCCAGTTTGGTTCAGTTCCTCGCCAGGGCACATGCCTGGGTTGCAGGCTCCATCCCTGGTAGGGGGCGTACTCATTTCTAAAGTTTATTACCGTATTTTCTGGTGTATAAGACGACTTTTTAACCCAGGAAAATCTTCTCAAAAGTTGGGTGTCATCTTATAAGGTGGGTATATCCCAAACTCTATATTTTAGCTGGAAAAGTTGGGGGTCGTCTTATACGCCCAGTCATCTTATACGCCAGAAAATACGGGTATTTATTGTTTGCGCTGTTTCACTTGAATGTAAACCGTGAGGGCCAGATTTTTGTTCTTTTTTCTTCTTTCTTTTACTAAACAGTGCTGACATAGAAGAGACACCTAAATATACAAACATATTAAATGGATAAATAATTACTATCAGATTTTTAGTAGTGGCCTGTGATCGAATTTGAATTATTATAATCCACAGGCTTATGCTGAACATTATGAAAGAAAATTGCCTCAGGAAGTAGTTTGTACAATCTGCAGGGGTTTTCTACCCTGTGAATGTCCTATTGAAATTGCTGGCTTGTGGTTGAAATACTGTATTGGCAATATGTGCTCAGTTTCTTTTATTTTCTTCTTTCCGCCTCTCAGAAAACAGCCTTTTTTGCCGTACATATATGTGGAGCCGTTCTCACCTTTGGTATGGGCTCATTGTATATGTTTGTGCAGACCGCCCTTTCCTACCTAATGCAGCCCAAAATTCACGGCAAGCAAATCTTCTGGGTCAGAATGCTGCTGGTCATCTGGTGTGGAGTGAGCGCATTTAGCAGTATCCTTTGCTCTAAGATGTGGCTACACTCAGAAAGGGATTGAATAACAAAGTTTAAGTGAACACTGTTGGCATACTGTAAGCAGTCCTTTTGTGGACAGTGAGATTCTTGAAATAGTAACCCCAAATTCAAGGATTTGAAATATGTAATTCAAATTTGACATAGGAACTCTGTAACTGAGCTGGGAACAAAGATACCGTTTAAACTAATCATGCCCACTTCAAAGATGTTGTGAGGAGTTAATCATGGAGCAGAGGCTGGTGATAGAAGTGCCGAGTTACTGACACGGGGTTGAGGATGCGACCAGTTCATAGTGACCCGCTGGGCACATTGAAAAGTTTCCCACTGCAGTGTACCATCTGTCTCTAAGAAGATGGGATTGGCAACAAATACACGGGTGATGCTCGTGGCTCTTTAAAGCCATTTTGGTTTTGGATCTAATTTACACTTACAGCTCCTCTCTGAGAATCTTCCTTGACCGGCTTTTCTCATAGTGCTGACTTGCTCCTCACTCCTGTACAGTGGCCATTTTGGCTCAGATATCGTTCAGAAACTGCACTGGAACCCCGAGGATAAAGTAAGAACGTAGAGTCTCAAAAAAACATAGTTTTGTATTAAAGATGACTATTTTGATAGGGTGCTTTTCATTTCATCACTAACGATGAAACATTTTCAGTAGAATAATCAGTTATTAAGTTGTATTTAAAGAGACGTCTCTTTAAATGCACACTCTGCTTAATCAGTTATTAAGGTTATTTTCAATATATGAAAAGGTTATGTAGCATCCTCCATATTCTCCTGTGACCTGTGGTCTGTGGGCATTTTTAAGATATGAAGGAAATTGTGAGGGCAAAGAGTTTTCTCAGAAATCGACTCCTCACAATCAGGATATAGTATATATTGTACCCAACTGAGATCTTTTATTATTAGAATACTTGTTTTCTGAATTGAAAACATGTCTTTGCCCTCCTTTTTTTTGCCTGGAAGTATATTATTATGGACTCTGCATTTGGATTCAAATATAGTGGATATCTGAATAGAGATAGCAGCTTTGATCCTGAGAAAAAAGGAGGAGGGACATACACTACATAGATAATAAAATGAGTTCATCTGTTTCCACAAACCTCTCAGTGGTATTTTACTTTAAATTATTTACCAAGTATCAGTCTTATTAGGACATGTTTGTGGAAATGAATGAATAAAATAATTTTCTAGATTTTCTGAAGTATAATCCATATACTACTTAATGCTTTAAAATAGCCCTGAGTTTACCATGAGCATTGTTTACTTAAGGGTGTTTGTTTTATGAATCTTTGGTTTTTAGAAAGGCCAAAACTTCTTGATTTGAGTAGTTCTCTCTTAGTTATTCAAATGGATAGGCCAAAACTTCTTGATTCGAGTAGAATCAAGATAAAACTATTATAATATCTAGATCATTTAAGAGGACTTTTTCAATGCCTGCCTTGAATGTTCAAGATATGATATGATAAAAAAAAAATTGAAGGTTTGGAAGTATTATGGTTTTTTTTGTGTCTGACATTTCACAGAATTATTCTTTTTTTTCATTGTCACTCAAGGGCTATGTGCTTCACATGATTACTACCGCAGCAGAATGGTCTATGTCATGTTCCTTCTTTGGTTTTTTCCTGACTTATATTCGTGATTTTCAGGTAAGTATACACAGGATTCGATTTCTGTGGCCAAACTTCCTTCAGATGGGGTTTGAGAACTTTCTGAAGGCTAGTCTCTAACCTTTCCAACATTAACTTCATAAGCAGTGATGGCAGAAGAGGAACTTTTCACATGAATCGTTTCTGTGTTTGCAGAAGTCGTGTATTACTAGCAAGATTCTGCTTTGAAATAGGGTTGTAAAACAATCACATTTGAGAAATTCTTTGACAGAATTTTCATCCACTCTGCTTCCATATACGTTGGCCATCCTCAACATTTAGTTTTACTGATTCTTCATAGAAGTTGAAAGAAAAATGAAGATCCGAATAGAGAAATTTGATCTTCCCAGCTCTCAACATTACCAATATCTTCGGCAATTCAATAGCTGTGTCATTCTTATTTCTCATTATAATTGATTTATATTTCTAATCCCAAAAGATATTCCTCAGAACATATTGAGGATGTGACCTGTCATTAAGGAGCAAACTTCTGTATATATTTTTCTTTCTTTGTTCCAGAAAATTTCTTTGCGGGTGGAAACCAATTTACATGGATTAACCCTCTATGACACTATTCCTTGTCCTATTAACAACGAGCAAACACACCTACTTTCCAGAGATGTATGATGAAAAGATGAAACATTTGTGCAACGATTATGATTCTCAGGGATTGGGAAAACGTTCATAAGTCACTACTACTGCTCTGAAATTTTCCACCAATAAGTCAAGGCTGACAGTGACATTGATGGGTTCTGATAACCAAGAATCATGAAGTAAGCCATTTTCTAAATTATTTCAAGGGATATCTTCAAGAGGATCATGTAAAACCATTTCTGCCTATACTTTTTTTATTCCCAGGAAATAAAACCAAAGGACGATAGCACTAGGGTTTTTTTTCTACTTTATTTAAGTGAAACACCAGAAGTGCACTGAGCCGTCTGCGGAGTCCAGCATTTCACGTTTTAGAAATTATTGTAAAGCATGTTTTGTTTGGAGCACTTATGCAAGACATTTTCCAGGACACCAAGTAATCAGCATTGCTCAGCAGCTCCTTTCAAATTGGGTTTTGCAGTAATAAGTTTTATCACACTAATACATTTCTTATAGTCTTTTAAAAAAATTTTTTTTTCTGGAATTCATCTATAAAGGGAAGCAGATCTGAATCCATGTACTGTCGGTGCTTAGTTTTACACGAGAGATTTTAGTGGTATTGGATTGATTCCTGCCACAAGGCCAGATATTATGGTAACTGGTCTGTCATACGTGGTTATCATTTCATGAAACTTAGTCTCTGATAGGAAATTTTAATCAAAACTGAGAAGCAGCTATAGTTAAATTTATTCCAATCATGTTTTGCATAAAACGAAGATTAGTGTTCATTCATGAGTCTAAGAACTTGTTGAATAACAGCAGGTATCATAAATAATAGTTACCTTAAACTACAATGAAGAACTTTTTAAATTTTTCTTTATAGCAAATTATAATTACTTATAAAAGTAGCCTTGAACAGGCAAATATTGAATGTTTTTATTGGAATGTGATGTTTGTAGAAGTCAGATTCTAAAGGACAAAATGAGCAACTTGAAAATACTACGTACAAAATAATTGTGATACGTCTCTTGTCATGGCACGTGATTGGTAGCTTGTACCAAAATTTCTACCTATGTAGATAAAGAATGATTTACTGCCCAGCCTGCAAAACTCAGTGGTTGAGGGTCAACCTATGAACTAGGAGATCCCAAGTCTAGTCCTAGTTCGGTTCCCAGTCAGGGCACATGCCCAAGTTGCAGCTCAATCCTCATTGTGAGTCATGCAGGATGCAGCCAATCAGTGATTCTCTCTCATCATTGATGTTTCTATCTCCTGCTCTCTCTCCCTTCCTCTCTGAAATCAATAAAAATGTATTTAAAAAAAAGAATGATTTATAGATTCCAGATAAAGTTTAGAAAGAGAAAGTGCTCATCTGGAAGATGATCCTGACAAACTGGTTTGCAAAAGAATACTTGAAGAAGATAAAGCAAGCTTTATCTTTTTAGAAGAAATGGGTCCATTGCCAGAATAAAAGATGGTGAGAACAAATTTAAAGTGTAAGAGAAAGCAATTTAAGGGAAAATGGCTATATGGTGGAAACAGAACTTGATCATGAATAACTTGCAAAATGGGACTAAATATTTCTGAAGACTTCTGGACTAAGAATAAAATACTATTTATGTATATCAAGCAGCAGTGAAAAGGGACAGCTGAAACCAGTTTGGCTCAGTGGATAGAGCGTCGGCCTGTGGACCAAAAGGTCCTGGGTTCGATTCTGGTCAAGGGCATGTACCTTGGTTGCGGGCACATCCCCAATGGGGGTGTGCAGGAGGTAGCTGATTGATGTTTCTCTCTCATCGATGTTTCTAGCTTTCTATCCTTCTCCCTTACTCTCTGTGGAAAATCAATAAAATATATTAAATAAATAAAAGGGAGGACATTTCAATAAACATTGATTGTCATCATGTGAAAAAAAATATGGGTACAAAGTATAAACATTTTTCAATTATATTTCTGCAAATCATAGTGTGACCACATGGGATACAGCATTCGGTCATGATTGTTCTGTATCAAGGTAACTATAAGTCAGTTATGAAGATCACAGTATGGTGAGGGGGAAATTTCTAGAATCAAAGTTAATAAAATTATAAATTATGTGTGGATAAGATGGCACAGAGAAGAACGTAGACTTGTATGCCCATACTGGAATATCAGGCTTCTAGATATACATAATACATTAAAGAAATTATTTTAAAACAACAATATTAGTTTGATGGTGTTTTAATTCTTTAACTTTTACTTTTAGGAAAATATAGATCCAATTAACTCAGCCTCCACTCTAGGGATATGAAAAAGGAACGGCAGCCCTTTTCTGGAGATAACATTTATTTTCACGATTACTCTTCTTTTATAAAAAATATCCAGCATAGAGTAAGAAATTAGAAGACGTGCAAGGAAGCAGGAAATTTTGATCCAGAGAGAAACAGTCAATGAAAGCAAACTCAGAGATTTCCTAGATGCTGCAATAATCACATGTAGATAACCATGATAAAAGTGTTGAAGGATCTAGTAAAAAGGGTGGACAACATGCATGAGAAGATGAGGACTTTCAACATACATGAGAACTTTGAAAAACACAAGAAAAAAATTCTACAATTGGATATGACAGTTACACATAGAAAAAAGTATCAATAAAGGTATGGCATTTGAAAGTATAAAAACTGATATTAACCAGTGTCACCCAATAAATTCAATAAGAAAAGAAAATACAAAAACTGAAATTTGAGGAGAAAAGAGTGCAAATTAAAATACAATGTATGAATTTTGAAGGCAAAATCAAATGGCCTTCCATTTTATAATTGAGTTTCAGGGGAGGATAAAGAGTATGGTACAGAAGAAATGCTTGAAGGAATATTGACTGAAAACTTCTAAAATTGATGGTGATGAAGAGAAATTCAAGTGAGTTTTTTAAAATGATTAAAATGGACGAACACCCAGCAAGACTGGTACATGACCAAAAGTCATGTTCATCGAGACACTCAAGATGTGATTGTATTTGGAAATTAGAGTATTTGCAAATGGAATTAGTTATGATGAGCTCAGACTAGATTAGGATTAGCCTTAAATTCAATGACTGTTATCCTTATAAAAAGACCACATTGTGACACAAATTGAGAAGACAAAGTGAAGACAGACAGATTGGAGAATGTAGCCTCAAGCTAAAGAATGCCAAAGATTGCCAGCAGCCAGAAACTAGGAAGGAGTCTCTCCAGTAGTCTATAGAGGGAGCCTTGATTTTGGATTTCTATCTTCCAGAAATGTGAGAATAACTTCCTGTTGTTTCAGGCCACCCAGTTTATGATACTGTATTGACAGGCTAGGAAACTTAAAAAGACTGATCAAGTAGAAAAGATATAATACAAATCATTATTACCAGAAATGAAAAGAGGAACATCATTACTTGGCCTTTTGACATTGAAGATAATAAGAGAATGTTATGGACAACTTTATGCCACAAATTCAACAATTCAAATGAAACAGAAAAATGTCTTTTGAAATATAACTTGTCAAAAGTAATGCATAAAGAAAAAGTCTAAAAATAGCTCCATATTTATTATAGTATGAAATTTGTAATCACACAGAAAGAAAGAGGAAGGAAAAAAGGAAGACTTAAATCCTGATTACCTCACAGGTGAAATATTTAAGTTAGAAATAACACCAAGTTCTACACACATTCTTTCAAGAAATAAAGATCAGAAATTTTCAACCTGTTTTATGAGTCTGGCACACACCAGTAGCACGACTTGACAAATATGAGAGAAGAAAAAGATTCATGTCCCACATGAACACCAATGCAAAAACACTTAACAAAATAGTAGAAAATAGAGCTTAGCAATGAAAAAAAATTACATAGTGAGACCAGGTGGAATTTATCCTACTAATATAATTCATCAGCTTAACATAAAGGAGGAAAATCAGAGCAAAAAAATTACAAAAGGGAAAACTCAAAATCTCCCACCAAACCAAAAACAAAAGAGAATTCACCACTTTATAATGGGCAACTATAAAAATCTAATCGCTATGTTTAATGGTTTGGTATTAAATCCCTTTCTCCTCTAATTTTAAAAAAGGCAAAGATAAATCCTTGCCTTCTATTCAATATTGCAGTAGAAGTCCTACTCAGTATAATAAGTAGAAAAAAGAGGGGAAAAATGTGTTTACAAAAACCCTATGAAGTTTAAAAATAATTTTGGGCTAATAAGTGAGCATGAGAAACTTGAAAAAGTAAAGAGACTTGACAAAACCGAAGGAACAAAATAATTATATAATGACTGGCACCCCCCCCCCCCCAAAAAAAAATCTACCAGTTACCTGTAAAAGAATTTAAAATAATTATTTTAAAGTAGTACATGGACTTTAAAGTTAACACAAACAGCTCAATGAACTCAGGAAGTAACACCTAAATAAAATGAAGTTTAAGAAAGACATTATTTTTAAAAGAAAAATGTTGAAGCTGAAGAATACAATGAATGTAATGAAAATTGCCATAGAGAGCCTCAACAGCAGACTTAATCAGAAAAAAAGGATCTGTGAAGTTGAATTCAGATCTCTTTATCTCAGAGCTCTAGTCGTTTTGACTCAATTGATAGAGCATTGGCTCTTGAACTGAAAGGTCCTGGGTTCAATTCCTGTCAAGAGCATGTACCTGGGTTGTAGGCTCAATTTTCTGCCTTGGTCATGGGAATTATGGGAGACAACTAATCATTATATCTCACATCAATGTTTCTCTTTTATTGTCTCTCCCTGTGCCTTTCATTCTTTGTAAATATCAACGAAAATATTTTCTCAGGAGTGGATTAACAACAAGCAATAAATTTTTAAAAATCCACTTGAGAAGAAAAACAAGAATAAAAAAAAAAAGAGTGAAGATAGTCTTAGTCTGCCATGGTATGGGACATCCTCATGAGAGCAAATCACTCGTTATGGGAGTCCCAGAAGGAGATGAAAGAGCAAGGTGCAGAATGCTCATTTAATGAAACAATCACTGGAAATTTCCCAAATTGGGTGAGATATTGGTGTCCAGATAAATGAATTATGAAGGTCTGTAAACAAAGAGGTCTTCAAGATATATTACAAGCAACTCTCAAAAATAAAAAATAAAGTTACATATTTATTGTACTATTACTGACTATATTCCCTATGCTGTACTTTACATTCCTGTGACTTTTTATAACTGGCCATTTGCACACCTTAATCCTCCCCCTTTTTCATCTCTTCCTCTAACTTTCCTACCATCTGGCAGCTATCACTTTGTTCTCAGCATCCATGAGTTTGTTTATGTTTGGTTTATTTATTTTGATTTTTAGATTCCCCATATAACTGAAATCATATGTTGTAAATGATATGATCCTATATATGAAAAATCCTGAACTTCAAGGAACTGCTAGAGCTAATCAACAAATCAGAAGATTATAGGATAAAAATTCAACATAAAAATCAGTTAAATATTTATATACTACCAATGAACTATCTGAAGGAGAAATTAAGAAAGTAATACAATTCACAGTAGCTACAAAAACAACAAAATACAAAATCTGTACACTTAAAACTATAAGACATTAATAACAAATTGAAGACATAAATAGATATATTGTGTTTTTTGATTGGAAGTTTTTATATTGTTAAAATGTCCATACTACTCAAAGAAATGTATAGATTTAAGACCATATCAAAAGTACATTTTAACAGAAATTTTAATCCTAAAATTTGTATAGAATCCCTAAAGAACCTGAAAGCCAAAGCAATATCAAGCAATAAACCCAAAGAAACTACACTGAGGCACATTATAATCAAAATGTTAAAAGACAAATGCAAAGGGAGAATGTTGAAAGCAACAGGAGGGAAACAACTCATTACATTACAAGGATTCTCAATTAGGCTGTTAGCTCATTTCCCACTCAAACCCTTGAATTTCAGAAGTCAATCGGGTGGTGTATTCAAAGTGCTCCAATGAAGGAACAAGAAAAAAAATTCAGAGAAAAATGTAAAAAAAAAAAAAAAGATAAGTAATTTGCCTGTTACAGAATTCAAATCTTGAGAAAATAGAGGGACTCAGAGAAAACATCAACAAAGTGTTAGAAAATGTAATCAATGATGAACACAATAACTGAAATGAATACATTACAAAGAATGAATATTAGATAATATCAAAGAACAGATTAGTGATTTGGAAGACAGAATAAGGGGTTTGGAAGTTACCCAATAAGAATAGCAAAATTTAAAAAGAATTTAAAAGTCGGATAGTTGAAGGAACCTCTGACAACATCAAGCACTCTATAGGGATTATAGGAAAAAGAGAAAATGGCCAAAAGTATTTTGAAGAAATAATGACTGAAAGCTTTCCTAATCTGGGGAAGGAAATGAACATACAGGGCCAGGAACCACAGAGAATTTCAAAGAAGATGATCCTACAAGTTACCTACAGCAAGACATATTGTAATTAAAATGGCAAAAGTTAAGGATAGAGACCATCTTGAATCAGCAGGAAAACAAGTCACAAGGGAAACCAAATAAGGCTATCAGCTTATTTCTCAGCAGCAACTTTACAGGCCAGATAGGAGTGACAGAAAATATTTAAAGTGTGGAACAAAGGGAATCTACAACCTGAAATACTACATCCAGCAAGGTCATTTAGAATTGAAAGAGAATTAAAGAGTTCCTCAGAGAAGCAAAAACTAAAGAAGTTTATCACTACTAAACCAGCTTTACAAGAAATGTTAATGGACTACTTTGTATAGAAAAGAAAAGGCTATAACCCAAAATAAGAAAATTCCTATAATAAAAAATCCCACTGAAAAGGCGGGATACATAATAAACTACAGTGAATTAATCATTTACTAGTAAAAAGCTAATATGAAGGTTAAAAGACAAAATTCGCAAGAATAGCTAGAACTACACAAAACAAAAAGGTGCAAAACTATGTCAAAAACAAAATTGGGAGTGGAGAGTAAAAATAATGCTGTTAGAATGCATTTGAACTTAAATTCTGATAATTTTAAAATAGATTATATAGATGGATATATATGAATCTCATAGTAACCACAAACCAAAAACAAAAAAAAAAGATAAAGACAAGAAACCCAATCAAAATGCTAAAGAAAATCAAAAGAGCTCAAGAGAAGAAAGGAACAGAGAAAATAAACAACAAAATGGTAAGATGCATATACCTATCAATAATTACATGTAAATAGACTTAATGTTCCAATAAAAAAATATAGAATATGCCTGGCTGGAGATCACAATTTGATTCCCACTCAGTGCACATGCCCAGGTTGTGGGCTTGATCCACGGTAGGGGGTATGTAGGAGGTAGCCAATCAATTCATCATTGATGTTTCTATCTAATCCTTTCCCTTCCTCTGAAATCAATAAAAATATTTTTTTAAAAACCCATGGACATAACTCTAATTGAGAAGGAGAGTGTGTCAGAATGGATTAAAAAAAAAAAACACAGACCCATCTACATTCTGCCTACAAGAGACTCCCTTTAGATAGACATAGAATGAAAGTGAAGGGAAATTTAAAGTTACATTACCTACATGGTCTTGAAATATTCAAGAAAAGTCATTAAAGTACTCTGACATAGTCAGCTTCCCCAAAACAATGGCAAAAGAAACTGCAAATAGCTAGAAAAACAATTTATCCGTATTAGAATAGATAAATTATAGTGTTATTTATTGGGACTAGAGGCCTGGTGCATTGGGAGGAGTGTATCCCTCAGCCAAGAATGCACTCTCTCCAATATAGGACATCCCTCTCACAATCCAGGACTGTTGGCTCCCAACCACTTGTCTGCCTGATTGCCCCTGATCACTCCCTAAACACTCCCCTGCCAGCCCGATTGCCCCTAACTGCCCTCCCCTGCCAGCCTGGTTGCCCCCAACTATCCTCTTCTGCAGGCCTAGTCACCCCCAACTGCTATCCTCTGCTGTCCTACTCACCCCTAACTGCCCTCCCCTGCCACCCTGGTCACCCCCAACTGCCCTCCCCTGCAGGCCTGGTTGCCCCCAACTGCCCTTCCTTGCAGGCCTGCCCCCCCCAACTGCCCTTCTCTGCAGGTCTGTTCCCTCCCCCAAATGCCCTCCCCTGCCGGACTGGTCTCCCCCCCAACTGTCCTCCCCTGCAGACCTGGTTGCCCCCAATTACCCTTCCCTGCAGGCCTGGTTCCCCCCAACTGTCCTCTTCTGCAGGCCTGGGTCCCCCCCAACTGTCCTCCCCTGCAGGCCTGGTTGCCCCCAACTGGCCCCCTCTGCTGGCCTGGTCACTCCTAACTGCCCTCCCTTTCAGGCCTGGTCCCTCCCAACTGCCTTCCCTTGCTGGCCTGATCACCCACAACTGTCCTCCTGCCAGCCATCTTGTGGTGGCCATCTTGTGTGTTGGAATGATGGTCAGTTTGCACATTACCTCTTTATTACATATGATATTTCAAACAAAAAGAAATGAACTATTGCTACATAGAACAACATGGAAAAATATCACAGACATAATGTTGAGCAAAGAAGACCATATTCTATTAAATTTTCTTTATATAAAAGTTAAGAACCAGCAAAACTAATCCATAGCAATAGAAGTCTGAATAGTGCTTATCCTTAGTGGTGGGATATTGAGTGGTAAGACACAACAGGGAGCTTACTAGGGTATGGAAAATGTGCTACATGCATGTATGCATAATTAAAAAGTTTCTGAGTTGTGTACTTAAGATTTCAGTAGTTTATTATATGTAAGAAATAATTTGATTAAAAATACTCAAGTTCACAAATCAAATGAAAATTCTCTAAACACAAATGCAACCTACAAGGACTCAAAAATTAACACACAGTTTCAAGAAACATGATCTCACATTCAGAAATCATAATTAGAATCAATGGATAGTGGGATAAGTTCCTCTGATCATTTAGATACAGAGTCAAGCTATAAAAGAAATACGATTACAGAAAATTAGTTAAAAACGTGTATCAAAATGCCACGGACGAACAATTGAAAAGGAACTAGATATCCTAGGAAGGAAAATTATAAATATTGAAGTTAAAGAATTAATAGATTCTCTTGAGAAAACTTGTTCCGACAAGGATAGAGTAGCTTACTAACCTTAGTTCATATGACTATACATATATGTATCCATGTGTGTGTGTAAATTAGGTTCCCAGACCCAATGCCAATGTGTGTGGAGGCCAATAAGCAATTCTTAGACACGCTGTTGTCGGAGAATTCAACTCAGTGTTGACACTGTCTACCTGGAGATAGAATCATATGATACAGGTAAAGGGCTCAGTCCCACCAGACTGCTCCCCACTTCAGATGCCAGTAGCAAGCCCACGTTGTTACCTGTGCTTCTGATCAACCAGTACAGAGTGGAAGTTCCAATAATGCCCTCCATCTCAGGATGGGGATCACAAGTTCAGGGTATTAACCAATTGGCTATACACAATCCTCTCCTTAGGTTTGATTAATTTGCTAGAATAGCTTACAGAATTCAAGAAAACCCATTTATTCACCAATTACCAATTTGTTACACAAGATATTAAAGAATATGAATCAACTGACCGATGAGATACATGGGGTGAGGTCCTGCTTTGTTTATGTGTTGTTTGGGGAGGCAATAAAAATAATGCTCAGAGACTGATTTTGTCTTTGCCAACAATTTATTTAGCACAGGTTTGCTATGGGAATTATAATAATTTCACAAGTCAATAGCAGACAGAACAATAGCCTAGTGAAGCGAGAGGTAACCAGGCTGGCAGGGGAGGGCAGTTAGGGGTGACTAGGAGAGCAACAGCGTATCTGAGAATTGTTTATTGGCCTCCACACATATATTGGAATGGGGTCTGGGAACCTAATTTACACACACATACTCCAAACGAAAGAATAATCACACTATTATTCCAGGCCAGGGGAGGTGGGAGGAATAATATCCAAATTGAATAGAGGTGTACCTTTTTATTTAAAAATTGTTTAATTGATACCAGAGAGGAAGGGAGAGAAATATCAATGATGAAAGAGAATCATTGATCAGCTGCCTCCCACACACCCTACACTGGGATGGAGCGCACAACTCAGGCATGAGTCCTAACTGGGGATCCAACTGTAACTTCCTGATTCATAGGCCCACACTCAACCACCCAACCATGCCGGCCAGGCCAGGTATAGCTTTTTTTTTTTTTAATATATTTTATTTATTTTTTACAGAGAGAAAGGGAGAGAGATAGCTAGAAACATCGATGAGAGAGAGAGAGAGATCGATCAGCTGCCTCCTGCACGCCCCCAACTGGGGATGTGCTTGCAACCAAGATACATGCCCCTGACCGGAATCAAACCTGGGACCTTTCAGTCCACAGACCGACGCTCTATCCACTGAGCCAAACCAGTTTGGGCCAGGTATAGCTTTTTATATGAGTAGGCCCTTCAGGGAGTTTGAAACCAACTGAAGAGCTGCTTTCGGCCGCCAACATAAAAGAAGTCCCTTGTTGCTAGAGCGGGTTACTAGGGAATGAAGAAGCCAGTGTTGGTAGATGGGATGATCTCTTCCCAGGGCCACTGCTTGATTTATCACCACTGTCCAGGAGGAATGTCTAGGCCACATAGGAATGCATGCCCCAAGGGTCTTTAGAGAGTTTTTAGCCGAGAGTCATCTCACCGAAACCAGAACCTTCAATAGTCCTCAGGAATTCTCAGTATTTATAGTGTAAAAATCCCCTTGCCATAGTTGTTTCTCCAGATTCTGGAGTCCAGAAGTTCTTATCAATACGCCCCTCAGCATCTGGACTGCTGGCTGATTCTCAGTGACAACAGATGTAGAATGATGGCATCCTGGCACAACTTACTTTACACTTCTATCAAAAGCAACTTTTCCCCCTTCTCTGTCATAAACAACGGTATTAAAACATTCCACTTAAGCTGAAACTGGTTTGGCTCAGTAGATAGGGCGTCAGCCTTGGACTGAAGGGTCCCGGGTACGATCCTGGTCAAGGGCACGTACCTTGGTTGCGGGCACATCCCCAGTGGGGGATGTGCAGGAGGCAGCTGATAGATGTTTCTCTCTCATCGATGTTTCTAACTTTCTCTCTTCCTTCCTCTCTGTAGAAAATCAATAAAATATGTTTAAAAAATAAAACATTCCACCTAAGTCATAAACAAGAGGATCTGAAATTACATCACACAACAGGCTCTAAGCAAAGGAGCATCTGTCCTTGTGTAGTGCAGAGATCTGGTGGCACATGGTTTTCCAAAGGGGAAGGTCTCCAAAAAAAGGGACCTATGAGCTGTCTTTTTG
>JAAGEH010000027.1:5686581-5774358 GCA_011751065.1 Lasiurus cinereus
CTCTCGGATGCGCTGGTCCCTCTCCCCCCCCCCTCCCCCATTCTCTACCAGTAAAATGTCCAATAACCTCCGGGGAGTCTTCTTGAAAGCCGCCGAGGACAAGTCAGGCAGCGCCTCGCCCTGGTAAGTACAGGTTCCCCCCTCCGCCCCCCGCCCCCCAGGTCCCCGGACACGCCCGCCCCGCGCCCGTCGTCTCTCCACAGGATGTCGAGGCGGCCGTCGTTTCCTGTCACCGCGGCTCCGAGAGGGGGCGCCCCGCCGCCGCGGCCGCGGGGGGGGCAGGTTAGGACCTTCAGAGCGCGCCCTTGGCGGACACTCACTCCTCCTCCTCCTCAGACTCGAACGCGCCGGCAGCCTCTGGCCCCCGGCCGGCCGGCCCCCCGGCCCCCCGGCGTCTCCGATCTCCGAGGCGGACAGAATAGAGAGCTCCACGGGACACGAGAAACCAACATGGCCGACGCGCCTGTGTGACCCAACCCTTCTGGAAGGTTCTCTCCTCGCGCACTCGCAAGGAAAGGAAAGAAAAAAAAAAAAAAAAAAAAGAGAGAGGCAGCGAATCTGCGCGGATTAGCAAGTGCAACCCAGGTGGCTGGCGCTGGACCCTGCAGGGAAACGTAGCCCCCTGATTTTTTTTTTTAAAAGAGGGAGGCTAGATTGGTGTCCTTGAGAAAGAGTCTCTCTAATAAAGTCAGAACCGAATTTTTTTTTTATTTTTATTTTTTACCTAGAATAAGGGGACTAGAATATTTAAAAATTTTCCCGTAACAGAGAAAGAAAGAAAAAGAAAAAAAGAGGAAAAACCGGAAATGGCGCCTGTAAAAATCAATCTTTTGGAACAGCGTATTTGAAGCAGGGCTAGTGCGAATGCCGTCTCGTTAACTGGATATCTATGTGTAAAGCGCTGTATTTGATATAGGGAGAGTCCAGTAGTAAAGACATTTAAAGGTACTTGTTCGTAAATTTAGAAAATGGTTTATCCCTGACTCAGTAGGGTTTTTTTTTGTTTTTTTTTTGTTTGTTTGTTTTTTTTGGAAGCTTCTGTTAATCGACAAATGAAACGGAAACCAAACTGTTACCCACCTAGGGCAGAATATTTGAAGTTCACCCCACGGTTAGTGGACGTTTAATGAGTGAGTGGTGAGAAAAAGTTGATGAGCCTGCAGGAGGAAAACGTGAAGAAGGAAGCATGGAAGTTAAGATGTGAAATTCACGGAAGAGGATTTATGAAGAACATCAAACTGTCTAGGTGTAATTCTAGCTTCCTGAGGCTGCGTACCTCAGTTTTCCTTATTTAAATACGATCACCTAGAGGTAGGATTAAGAATGAAAAGAGGGAATATATGTAAAACGGGGAAAAATAGAAAAGCACTGCTAAACTGTTGTAAGAATACAACTTCTGTACAAATTGTGGCTCACGAAGTAGGTTTCCTTTCGTTATAAGTAGATTCAAAAGCTAAATTGTAATAAAGACTTTTAAAAGCCATGCGTAATATTCTAAAACGAGACCGCCACTTACCGGGGTGAGCCGAAACAATAAAATTTTGAAGACCTGCCAAAAAGGACTATTGCATTGTGTTTCAAATCATCAGAAGAGCCAGCTTTTGTGTACGCATGTTGCTTATTGGGTTATTTTTGGTGGGAGGTCGGTGGAGTGGTAGAGGCAGCGCTCTGAATGGGGATGCAGAAGTGGAATTACTTTTTAACGACTGTCTTCTACCTTGTTTTAATATCTGCATATTGATGACATCTGACTTTAACCCTAACTTCACTCTGTTTCAGGATTGCATTTGTTTTTAATATCAGAAATAAGATAGAGTAAGAACTTTGTGTTTTTATTTATTGTGTACTTTAACTTTTTAATCCTGTTTCTAACCCTTTGGCTATCTATTTTTGGCATTTTATAACCGATTAACCACTTTTTTTTTATTACATTCATAAATCATTTGGAATTAACTCATTGATTTATGCATTCTTTTTATCATCTTCAAATGCATTTTTTTCCTCAAACCATTTACTTTGGTTATTGGTTTACATACTAGTTTCTATTCTGTTTTGTAAGACATTTGGTTAATGTTAGTTCTTTATTGGAAACAGTGTTTTTATTTTTCTGATAATATTTTTTTATGGTACTAAATCATTTATTTTCGTAAACCTTAAATTACTATGATTTTTTTTCTATAGTTACTTAAATTTTCTTGAACTACTGCTTTCCTTTTATAATATTTTTACTAATGCGATAAAAAGTTTATTGTTTAACGTATTTCTAATTTATCAGTGCTTAAAATGTAAAACATTTAATTGTATACAATGGAAAAATCTGGAAGATGTTTGTGATAGTAGGTATTAAGTTTATTTTGACTTAGGCTTTATTAACAAAGAACAAAGCAGGAGTCAGAAAAGTATAGTGAAAAGAAGATATCGAGACCTAGGTTTATATCCTAGTTTAATATTTACTACCAATATACATCTGGTAGCATTCAATTAGTGCCTACTCTGATAGACTGTGCAAAACGGAGACAAACTAAAGAATAGGATATGGACCATGATTAAAAAAAATTTTACCGTCTAGAAGGGAGATTATGTGTTACATTTTTAAGTGTTGTGCACGGGATATTGTGAGGGCATAGAGAATAGGAATGATAGGAAAGATTTCTGGAGCAGTTGAGTTGGGGAAAGAAAGTATCAGCTATTACAATTAATGATGAATGCAGGTGCCCTGGCAAGTGTGTTCAGTGGTTATAGCATTGGCTGTACATTGAAAGGCTGTGTGTCTGGGGTTCCATTCCTCATCAAGTGCATGTACCTAGGTTACAGGTTCGATTGGAATGGGTGTGGGAGGCAACCAATCGATGTGTCTCTCTCACATTGATGTTTTTCTCTGTTTCTCTTCCCTTCTTCCTCTCTCCCTTCCACTCTCTCTAAAAAAAAATCAATGGGGAAAAAAATATCCTCGGGTGAGGATTGACATGAAAAGAATGCAGGCTATGGCTAGGCAGAGAGAACTGGTATAATAAAGTACAGTATTCTTACTACTGACAATTGGCATTTATTGTTTGATTCTCTTTGCCCCGCTGAAGAGATTAGACTATCTCTTGGAGATTAGAGGATTTAAGAAAAGGACTGTCTTGGTCACCTGTGCGTTTTAGATAACCAATGTCACCTGTGGATTTGGGGGTGAGGGATCAGGCATTTAGAGATTCTGTATTAGTTGTCCTTTCAGAGATGCTTGGGCTTGAATTGCCTGATAACAAGTAAGAGTTGGATGCAAAGAATATAGAAGGGAAAATAGTCCGATCTTGTCAGTAAAGACTCAAAGAAAAGACCATCCATTATGATGCCTGTTTTCTGGGTAGATATTGGTAAAATGAGATGAACACACCAGGAAAGCCATCTGAGAGATCATTTGAATCTGAAACTCAAAGCTCAGAGCTGAAAATAAAGATGTGAATCACCAGTGTAGAGGTATTATAATAAAAGCCTATGATAATGATGCATCCTGTAATAATAGGAATTAGGATGTCATGTGATTGTCAATTGGCTTCTATCCGCCCTTAACCCTTTGTTCTTAAATGGGAAGTTAAAAACTAGTGTCCTTAGCAGGTGGCTTGCTTTGGTTAGATGATGCTCCATTGTGAGTTCAGTGTGTATTTTGTTTTATATACAGTGTAGGTATTATTATGTTTTGTGATTGTGTGTGTGTGTGTGTGAGAGAGAGACAGAGACAGAGACAGAGACAGAGACGGACAGACATGCCATTATAGACTATCTGAAATCCATTTTTCATTTCTCAATTTATGCAATTGAATTTTTGGACCCTGGTATGGTGGGCTTATGCTAAAGTAAACAAAAAAAATAAATCGGGTTGCCCTAGATAGCATGTATTCTGAGTAAGTTATTCAGAAAAATCTCTATTTTTTCAACTATAAAATGGGCTATTTATAATAGATTGTAATATATATATACACACACACACTATGTTATTACATTATGTATTTATACATATTATATATGTATATTAAAATTATATCAGTCCTGACTGGTTTGGCTCAGTAGATAGAGCGTCGGCCTGTGGACTGAGGGGTCCCAGGTTCGATTTCAGTCAAGGGCATGTACCTTGGTTTCGGGGCACATCCCCAGTGGAGGGGGTGTGCAGGAGGCAGCTGATCGATGTTTCTCTCTAATCAGTGTTTCTAACACTCTCTTCCTCTCCCTTCCTCTCTGTAAAAAAAGTCAATAAAATATATATTTTAAAAAATAAAATAAAGTTAAATCATAGACAGATGAAAAAAGGTCTCTTAGCAGTTGAAAAATATATTTTGCAAAAATATCTACAAAATGTTCATTAGCCTGCAAAATTTTTATTTCATTTCTAATATGTAAATGCTTCACATCAGTATTAGAATTGTAAAAATGTCAGTTACATAACATTGTAAATATGTTTAGTATACCTTTTATTAAAGTTATACCTTGTTATTAAATTCCTCACATTTTCAAGACTATCTGATTCGTTTGCTTATTCTTGGGCACCAATTATATATTTTAATGGAAGATGATAACCAGCATATATTGGGTGCTTAAATATCAGCCAGTTCCTTCATTTACTTCTCATACAAGCCCATTTTTCCCATTTTACAAATGAAGAGACAGAGATTCAAAGAGGTTAAGTAAATTTACCAATCAACCAGTAATTGGATGAGCCAAGATTAGAAGTCCATAATCTTTCTAAGATTATTCCTGTTTTCTCTTTTAAAGCCTTAAACTGTATTATTTTTCCAATGTAGTATCTCAATTCAAACCTAGCTGGTTTAAAATAATTAGCCTGTTGATTGTTTTTTTTAAGTGGCCAACCCAGAGCCTGGGATGCAGAATCAGAATCTAGTTTTAGTTCTGACTTTAGCTAGCAGAATATGATCTTTAAGGAAACAGAATCTTTATAGGGTTTTTCGTTAATCTCTTAAATGGAAGGTCTCTTCTAGATCTGAAAAAAAGATATTGATTGAAGAAGTATGAATTTCACCCTGATTTATCATTTATCTTCTTAGCATTTTGCATTTCAGTGTAATTTTTAGAACTCATTCCATTTGTTATTAGGAAATCATGGATTTTTAAAAATTAAAGCTTGTAGCCGAAACCAGTTTGGCTCAGTGGATAGAGTGTTGCCTGAGGACTGAAGGGTCCCAGGTTCGATTCTGGTCAAGGGCATGTATCTTGGTTGCAGGCATATCCCCAGTAGGGGGCATGCAGGAGGCAGCTGATCGATGTCTCTCATCGATGTTTCTAACTCTATCCCTCTCCCTTCCTCTCTGTAAAAAATCAATAAAATATATTAAAAAAATTATAGCTTGTAGAATTCAGCTAACAATGTCTACAACGTGTTAGTAGCTGAATGTCTACAACCTGATATATTGACACAGAAGAAGCCGTATTTTTCTTTCCTTTTTGGAGGGGAATAGATGAGAGGGGAGAAAATGATGATATTTGGAAATAGATTTTCTTAGTTCATCTTATTCTCGCACAAAGACCATTTTAAATCATTTTATTCTCAGATCTCTGCGTTTTTGCTCTTTTTTCTTAACAGATGATATCATGTCCTTTTTTTTAGAGGAAAAATAAAGCCTTTAGATCAGAATTACCTCATCCTTCTGACACCAAAGCTATAAACTTACTGTAAGCACACCTAATCTTACTTCAGTTCCATTGAAAGGAGATGTTTTTCCAGCTCTCTTTAAGGTTCAGTCCCTCCACCCTGTCTTCTGGTTCCCATTTTCTATCCTGTTACCAATCCTTATACCTAATTATCCTGCTTTCTTCTTTTATTACCAGTCTTTTCCTCTTGATGACTCACTTGAGCATTGCACATGCTCTGGTTCATCTAAGCTTTAAAAAAAATATATATATATCTTCTTTGACTCTGTTCTTAGCCTTCA
The DNA here is from genome assembly GCA_011751065.1 of Lasiurus cinereus. Lineage (NCBI taxonomy): Eukaryota > Metazoa > Chordata > Mammalia > Chiroptera > Vespertilionidae > Lasiurus > Lasiurus cinereus. Next base: position 5,692,509 of record JAAGEH010000027.1, read on the forward strand.
GCTGCTTTCCAGTCTTTCTCTTCCCTTTTATAATCAAAGTTCATAAGAGAGTTGTCTATACTTGCTATCTTCAGCTTTTCCTATGCATGCCTCAGCAACTTCTCTCCCCACTAAAGTGCTCTTTTAAGGCCATCAATGACACATGTCATTCATTCCAGTGTACTTTTTTTTAAAGATACTTTCTCTGTTCTACCCCCCCCTTGCTTGCTTCTTTCTTTTCTATTTTTGTTAATGCTTACCTGAGAATATTTTCCCATCGATTTTTAGAGAGAGTAGAGGGAGGGGGAGAGACACAGAAAAACATTGTTGTGAGAGAGACACATCCATTGATTGCCTCCCACACACACCCTGGCTAGGGATCAAGTCTGCAACCTAAGTACATGTCCTTGACTGGAATCGAACCTGGGACCCTTCAGTCTGTAGGTTGACACTCTATCCTTTGAGCCAAACCAGCTAGGGCTCCAGTGTACATTTTTAATCTGTATCCTACTTGGTCTCTCCTGATAGAATTCCCCAATGTTCTTGAAACTCTCTTCCTTTGGCTTCCATTGCATCAAACACACACACACACACATACTCTCTCTCTCTCTCTCTCTCTCTCTCTCTCTCTCTCTCTCTCTCTCTCTCCCTTTCCTACTCCTCAAGGAAAGTGGGAAGCTTTTGAGCAGAGAAGGGAGAGCTTATTCGACTGAAGAAAAGACCAGTTTTGAAGGTACCATCATAGTTTAGGCTAGAGATGATGTTTGCTTGGACTAGAGTGAAGGAAGTTAATTTGAAAAGAAATGAAGATCAAGGGAGATAGAGAAGATAATAGCAACAGGATTTCTTATTTGAATATAGATGGTAAGAAAGCAGGAATTCGTTGTTCTGACTTTAACATAAGGTAAATGGATACTATTTACTAAAAAGGGCAGAAGGAGGCACTGGGAAAAGGCCATGTTGAGTTCTAGGTACATTTGAGATTTTGAATGGAAATGTCATGAGGGAAGATGGATATTGAGTCTGAATTTCAAAAGAGCTGAGATATGAATACTTGATTTGTTGATATATAAATGGTAATTTAATTGAAGCCATACATGTAAAAGAAGTCATCTAGGGAAATCTTACAGAGTAGAAAGAATTCAGTTTCAGCTTTGGTGAATTCCAACATTTGAAGGTTGATTCAAGTAGGATGAGTTGGCAAAGAAGACTAAGGAAGTCACACAAGTAGACGAGTATCATATTTAGGAAGCCTTGGGAAGACAATGTTTTAAGAAAAGGCGCAGCAAGCATTTTTAATACTCATCCAAATACATCATTTATCTCAATTATACTTATCTAGTTACATGTCTATAAACCAGGAAGCTTAAGTCCTTATAGGGATTGTGGGATGAACGAGGTTGGAGGCAAGTAAACATTTTCTGTGAAGGGCCAGATATTAAATATTTTAGGCTTTGCAAGCCATATAATCTCCGCTGTGACTACTCAGTTCTATTGTTGCAGCAGGAAAGCAGCCATATACAGTACATGAAAAAAAAAAAATGAGTGTATCTGTGTACTAATAAAACTTTATGGACCCTGAAATTTGAATCTCATAAAATTTTCACATCACAAAAATATTGAGAGTTTTAAAAAATCATTTATAATTTAAAAACTGTTCTTAGCTTGTGGACTATATAAAATCAGGGAGGTCCAAAGGCTACTTTACTGACCCTTTCCCCATAACTGAGGCCGGTGCCTGAACCGTAACAGACATTAAGTTCTGATCCAGTTTACATGTACTTTTTTGGGGGTGGGAAAGTGAGGTTGGTTTTCTTCTTCAAGCCCTGAATGCAAGAATTTATACTTTATGTTTGTGCTTCTCTTTAGAGATTAACTTTTCACTTACAAAAAGTAAATATAACCAGTTGAAGCAAATCAAGTAGCCAGAAAGCTGTTATAAATATTTGTAAGCTGCAGTTACGTTATTTTGGGTTAGAGAAAGATAAAACTGAATTCCAGTGCTTTCTAGGATGCATACAATTTTTGGCTTTCCATTTTGTTAATACCCGAGATTTAAAAACACGTAACAGTATATGCAGCAATACACAGTTTTACACTTTTGAGAACTCCTTTGCCCTTACATTTTTTTCTTTATTTGATCCTAGTCATATAAGGGCACACTGGTTTTATAGGACATGGACTCTGTACTCATGATGCTAGAATTGAGCACCAGATTAATTAAGACTTGATGACAACTTGCACCATGAAGGAAATCAGCAGGTGTAGTATTTTAGACTATGAAGGAGGGGAAGGGTAATTAAGGTGGTCAAATACTTGGGAAGATCACTTAGGCTGAAATTTGAGTTATGTGGGTGGGAGAGGAGTACTTAGGTAGAGAAACAGTATGTGTGATGGCCTTCAGTTCCATGAGGTTTGGTATTTTCAGGAACTGAAAAGTAGATTTAGGTGTCAATAGATTGAGATGCCTACATTTAAGAAATCTACAAATAAGCGATTGATATAGGATTTTATAAAAATGTTACAATCTGTACTAAATAGCTCATAAGTATCTAGATCAAAATTGGTTAGATGAACAAATATTACTAAAATAAGTAAATAAAAACATTGTAAAAAGTTACTTTTAATGTGTTCCATGTTCACTGAAAACCATTCAGCTAAAATGACATTGCAGTTATATATGAATTGGTAGGCATTCGGAACTAATATGAGTAATTGCCATACTAAGGACTGTTTAGCACCAAACTTGAGATGTGCTGAGACAATAAATCAAAGAAAACGGTTCCCACAAGAGTAACTCAGCTTAGTTCTCTGAAAATGTGGCACACCAAGGTATCACCTTAAGAGATGCCTTAGCAAAAGAAGACTGGCTAATAGTAGAACTTGGAAGCCATTGTCAGTGGGAAGAACACAACAGATTGGGTTGGGAAGAGTGAGGGAAATAGCATGAGCATAAATGGAAGTGAAATGAGAATTCTAGTCAATAAAAGTAAAGGAAGCGGACAAGAGGAAAGAATTCAAGGAAAAGGAGGAGGGAGGATGCTAATAGTTTAAGAGGAGCATAATCTAGTAGTAGATATAACTTTAGGGTGAAACAGTAGTAAACACAGTTTTAGAGTAAATGTTCCTATCTGATATGTATTGCCTGATCATGTGAAATCTGAAGGTTATGATCAATTCTTTGACTATTTTTTCTTCAAAACTTTTACTTTGTAATACTTCACTTTGAAAAATCAAAGTGACAAATGATATACTTTTATTATATTTTATATATAAATACTTTTAAATATTTGAAAATAATTTGGTTTTAAATAAAATGTATGTATCATGTAGTACGTTGTATTTATTTACTCGTGTTCTTTTAAGTGTTTCAGGCTGCATGTACCAAGTAGTTCAGACGATTGGCTCGGATGGAAAAAATCTTCTGCAGTTACTTCCAATTCCTAATTTCTCTGGAAATCTTATACCACTAGTTCAATCTTCAGTTATGTCTGATGCTTTGAAAGGGAATACAGGAAGCCCAGTTCAAGTTACTTTTCAGACTCAGATTTCCAGCTCTGCCACAAGTTCATCAACAGCTCAATTGCCCATTTTTCAGCCAGCCAGTTCTTCAAACTATTTACTTACAAGAACAGTAGATACAGCAGAAAAAGTTAGAGTTACTACTGTGGGAACTGAAACTTTTACCTCATCAGTTTCTAAAGTTCAGAGTCATGGGGTGAAAATTGATGGACTCACCATGCAAACATTGGCTGTTACTTCCTCCTCAACACAAAACGATTCGTCTTACATTTTAGTAAATACCCAGAGCCTTCCAATGACTGTGAAACCTCCAGTTTTGCCTTCTGGGCATCACTTACAGATTCCAGCCCATGCTGAAGTGAAATCTGTACCAGCGACATCATTACCTCCTTCAATTCAGCAAAAGATACTGGCCACTGCAACCACAAGCTCCACAGGAACAGTTGAGGCCTCCCAAATACCTTCCGTTATTTACGTATCTCCTGTAAAAACGGTGAAAAACGTAGCTACCAAGAACTTTCAACACATTTATCCAAAACCCGTTACAGAAATACCCAAGCCAGTGATACTAAATGCCACCCAAATTCCAATGAATGTTGCAAAAGAGACACAATTGAAAGGTGCTCAGCATTCTCAAGCTGCGCCAGTGAAATGGATTTTTCAAGAAAATCGACAGCCTTGTACTCCATCTCTTGTTCCTGTTAAGTCTTCAAATAATGTGGCTTCACAGATTTTAAAAAGTTTTGTAGAAAAGAAAAGTGTGGGAGGTAATACTCTAAAGATGCCATCATTGAGTACCAGCAGTCCTAGTGGGGCACAACCCAAAAGTATGCCTATTAAAGATAATGCGTTGGTTATGTGTAATGGGAAAATCTATCTGTTGGCTAAAAAGGGGACAGATGTTTTGTCATCACAAATTGATCAACAGAATTCTGTTTCTCCTGATATTCCACCAAGAAAAGATATATCGCAGATAGTGAGCTCAAGTCCAGTAACAGAACTATCCAGAGAGGTGGTAAACTTTGTTTTGGCTAAAAATAAATCTTCCCAGATGGAGACAAAATCATTTTCAAACACCCAGCTTGCTTCCATGGTCAATCTAAGGGCAGAGAAGAATAAAAAAGTGGAGACACCATCTCTTTCTATCCTACACCCCAATAATCTGAACCCATCCATTAACTACTTAAAACAGAGTAAGACTCTATTCCTAAAGGCAGACTTCCCACATGGATTTAGTACAGGACAAAATGCCCCCCCAAAAGAAAATATCATCCAAAGCATAGCGAAAATAAGTTCCTCTGTTGATGCAACAAGTATTCCTTCACAACAGTGTGTTTTCAGAGACCAAGAACCAAAGGTAATTTTCCCGCGTCAGGGTGTTCTTTTTATCTGTATAGAAAAGTTTTCTTTTTTTAATTCTCCAAGTTACCTATAGTACCTTTCTCCCCTCTTCTCCCATCCTCCACTTCATCACACACACCATACACACGTGAATGCTAAGTCAAAGCTTTTATCTGAAGGAAATGTTTGAGGAGGAATATAATTAGAGACGGAGGGGTATCTTTGTGTTGTCATTGGGCATGCCAGATCTTTAAAACAAAGTCAAACAAAATCACAGAGTAGCAGGGTTTGGAAGAGTTGGATAATGTGAATTAAAAGCTTAGTAAAGCCGAAACCGGTTTGGCTCAGTGGATAGAGCGTTGGCCTGTGGACTCAAGGGTCCCAGGTTCGATTCCGGTCAAGGGCATGTGTCTTGGTTGTGGGCACATTCCCAGTAGGGGGCCTGCAGGAGGTAGCTGATCGATGTCTCTCTCTCATCCATGTTTCTAACTCTATCCCTTTCCCTTCCTTTCTGTAAAAAATCAATAAAATTATTTAAAAATATATATATATAAAGCTTAGTAAAATTATGTGTGCACATATGCATACATTTGTACACACATGCATACATATGCATGTATACATACATATTTAATAGCCTACTTTTTAGTAATGAAGAGATCAATATTATGCATATAGAAGAGGTAGGGGGTTTGTTTTGTGGTGTCAACTTTTTTAAAGGTGGATTGTGCACGGGGTAAGGGGTAAGACAGGGTCATTCAGTACCTTTTAAGTCATTTGTGGAATTAGAGGACTTGTCAACATCTTCAATTGGATTATTTTTTTAGTAGATAAATTTCCCTATTTTTAGCCTTACTTTCTGACTCCGCCTCCAGTTATCCAACATATCCACATAGGAATCTTTCTATTGTACTTAAGATGTGTTTCTGTGCTCACTAAATATTTGTACCCACCTTTTTCTTACTTGGAGGTCTACTTAATGTCAGTATTTCTTCTCTTTCAATACAGAATTTATTGAACTCCAGAGATATAAGGAAATAAATTCTGATTTGACTATAGGATTGGTTAAAGGCGTAAGACTTTTTCAGACGACTGCAATTTCTAATTAATGTCACTTAGATTATTTTTAACTTGTCATTAGTGTGTGTTTTCGTTTCAGTTGTTTGAGAATTGAGTAACTGTAACCTTTCTAGTGCAAGAAAGTGAAATAAATTAGAAATTGCATGGAAACATTTCTTATTTATTTGACTCAGTTCAGTTCAGGGTGGGTGGTAGAGGCAAGGGTAATCAAACCAACCATTTAGGATCTTAAAGTATGCTTTGAAGCAAGATGAGAAAATCACTTAGTTACCAGTCTGATAAAATAGCTTAAGTAATGGGTAGTATTGTTTGTGTGTTTTCTTTTTCTAATTTCAGATCCAGAATGAGATGGCATCAACATTACAAAAAGATGCTCAAGAAAGGAATGACAAGAAAAATTCTCAAGGAAGAAGCAGTAAGGCATATCTGAAGACTGATGCTGAATTTAAAAAGCTATTTGGTCTCACTAAAGATTTGCGAATAAGACTTACTCGGATTCCTGACCATTTGGGTGCTGGAGATTTTGATTCCTTTAGGAGTTTGGTGAAGAGTGACAAAGAGACCAAATTTACAGTGAAGGAAGAAGGGAGAAAACAGGTAATAGATTTTAAAGTATTCTTTGTAGGTACTCCAAAGAGACGAGTGCATTACTTTTTTTATGTCTTAATATAAATAATAGTTACCAACTTGGCATATATGTATATGTGTGTGTGTGTGTGTGTGTGTGTGTGTGCGCGCACGCGCGCATCTGTAGATACCAGAATGGTGTTAAAAAGAACTATATATGCATAGGTAAAAATGCATCCATGGTTAATTAATGAAGATATTTCAAGTGTTTTTATTCACCTGTTTATTTTTCATCATAAAATTATAAGAAAATGGCCATAGCTTTTTATATTACTTTGAAGACCCTATCTAAAATAAATAATCCAAGTGTAGGGAAAATATAAGCATGCAGATGTTTATTGCAATATTACTCTTACTACTAACATCTTAAATCTACATGGGTCAATAATGATGAAAAGAAGCATCCCTATAATTGCCTACTGTCATTCTACTTATAAGGTCACAGATCTGTCTATCTTTACCATGCAAGGGGGAAAAAATGTAAATCAATTATCAGGTTCTTCACAAATGGCTGTTACATTTTGGTGATAGATCAGTATAGATTCTAATACTTAACATAAGCAGGAAAATGTGAATTCAGCAATTTATTGTCAATGAAAATTATTAGGATATTGCTGGTTTCTTTGGTACTTATAAACATTAATCTCTTGCTGTAGTAATTCTCAATATATTTTGTTGAATTTAATTTAATTGCTGTATATTTGTATCTTCAAACTTGTTAAATTACAGAGCACACTCTATATATGGCACTAATAATTTGCTTTTCCATTGGAATTGTATTCAACATTGCAACAGGGTTTTGATAAGAAAAGAAAAGCAAAAATCGTTAAGAAGATGGATCACGCAAAGAAGAGAAAAACTGAGAGTACTTATAACACAGCTTTAAATGGAGGAATTACCTGTATTTTACCAGCTTCAGATGTATCACACCATAACATTGTCACAAGCTGCAGTAAAACCAGAGAAGAGAGAACCGAGGTAGAACACTGTACTCATGAAAACCAGGAGAAAGACACTTTGAGTTCAAATGCAGATTTTGGACAAAGTCATTCCTTTACCAGGAATTATACTGAAGATATTTTTCCCATGACACCACCAGAGTTAGAAGAAACCATTCGAGATGAAAAAATAAGAAGACTTAAACAGATGCTGAGAGAGAAAGAAGCAGCCCTTGAAGAAATGCGTAAGAAGATGCACCAAAAATAATAAAATGTTGCCATACTTAAAGACTTCAATGAATTAGCTCTGTTTTTACCAGGTGTTTTTGCATTAAGTAAACTACAGATGCACTCTGAACGTTGTCATTGAATATGAAGTTTGGTTTTTCATCAGTTGATTATAAAATTTTGTTGAAGGAATGCAGAAAAGGTTGATTCAAATTTAACTTCAATAATGTACATGGGCGATCTAAATCTTTGTTTATCCTTCTTTTTGGAAGGAAAATTTGCCTAATATTTTTGTTTTGTTATTTTAAACTAGAATTCCCCAAGTTTGAATATCTGTGCAGGATTTTTATTATTGTTTGTATCTTTAGCTAAATTGCTAAGGTATACTATTGAAATTATACAACGCAAGAGAGGAAATCAGTTCTAAACTTACTTAGATTTGCCACTGGGCTTGTATATGTACTCACTTAGTTTCTTTACCCAGGAAATGATGATACCTTCTGCTCACACTGTAAATTTGTTTAATATCATGAAAAAAAAAATAGCAGCATTATTTAAAAATTCAAACTTTTTTTTATTTCAATACTGAGGGATACCTGTTTTGTAACTTACAAAATAGTTTCATATAACCCAAACTGAGTTTTAGAATTCAGGCAATAGAATGTATTGTTTGCTTAACATGATATGTTGTTATTTCCAGGCAAATGCTGCTTTTTTGAAATATGTAACTTGGACTGTGTGAAAAGTAAATGTGAACAATGACCACATTTAATACTTTTTAAAAATGTAAAATGTGGTTTTTCTTAAAAGAGTCAAAACAGTTTTCTATCTGGCTATCTTTGTTTTGGAGAGTTTGGAAAGCGGGGAGGGATAAATGAGAAGGAAAAAAAGGTTATTTGAAAAATGGTTAATAAATCCCTAGAAGTAAGGTCAAATAAAACCTGTACATTGACAAAATAGAAAACAGAAAATACTGATATATTAGTCAGGAACTATTCAAGATATAATTATAATTCATTTAATATTCTCAGGGTATATCACTAGGTTGTGAGTTCAATTCTCAGGTTCTTCACAAATGGCAGGAGAATGGCTGTTACATTTTGGTGGTAGATCAGAACAAATACAAAGTGATCATCAACTAGATTCTCCTGCCTTTTGTTTTTCTTTTAACAGTTTTATTGAGATAATTTATATATCATAAAATTCACTCTTTTAAAGTGTATGCTTCAGTGGCTTTTACTGTATTCACAATTTGCAACACAGACATCTAATTTTAGAATATTTTCATCACTACCACCTCCGCCCACCCTAAACCTCATATGAATTAGCAAACACTCCCCAGAACCTCCTCCCTCCAGCCTTAGCAACAATGAATACACTTTCTTATCTTTATAGATTTGCCTGTTCGGGACATTTCATATGCATGGAATGAATCATTCAAAATATTTTATTTAGTGACTTGTTCATTTCTCTTAGCTAATGTCAAGGTTCACCTATTCTCTATCATGCTTTAGTACTTAATTTTTTTAATTCTTTATTTAGATTTTTAAAAATCTTTACCCAAGGATATATGTACTGATTTTAGAGAGAGGGAGAGAGAGAGAGAAGCATCAATGTGAAAAACATTGATTGCCTCCTCTACATGCCCTGACGAGGGATTGACCCACAATCTAATTATGTGCCCTAAGAATCGAACCTGCAACCTTTTGGTGTATAGGATGTCACTCCAGCCAACCGAGCCACCCAGCTAGAGCAGTACTTAATTTTTTAAGTTGCTGAATAATATTTCATTGTATGGATATATATACCATACTTTGTTTATTCACTTATGGATATTTGGATTGTTTACACTTTTAGCTACTAGGATGTTATGTTGCTATGTAAGTTTGGGTAGAAGTTTTTGTGTGGACATATATTTTCAATTCTCTCGGGTATCTAAGAGTGTAATTGCTAGATCATACCCTAACATTTTATTTAACATTTTGAGGAACCACCAAAGTATTCCAATCAGGTTTTGTTCCTACTTTACCAAAATGGATCTTGTCCAGGACACCAGTGACTTCCATGTAGCTAGATCCAGTGATCAATTGTCAATCTTCTTAATTGATCATCTTAATTTACCCATCAGTGAGAACATAGTTTCATCAGTCATTACTTCCTTTTGAAAAAAAAATACTTGTTTTTTTTATTAAAGAAATAACACATGTATGTTATAGAAAATACAATCAGGTAAAGTATTAAAAGTTGAAACTTCATATTCCTACTAAACTAAAAATATTAATAGATATTAAAGGCTATTAGTAAATAGATATTAATTAAAGCCATAGATCTGGATAAACATCCTTTAGGACAGTGGTTGGCAAACAGCAGCTCGCAAGCCACATGCAGCTCTTTGGCCCTTTGAGTGTGGCTCGGCATTAGAACCACCTCTTCAAAATAGACTCACCCAGGCCGAAAACTGACTTCTGCGCATGGGCCACAAAGTTTCAATCACACTGTATGTGTGTGCCCACACGTGATATTTTGTGGAAGAGCCATATTCAAGGAGCCGAAGAGCCGCATGTGGCTCACGATCCAATTTGCCGACCACTGCCTTAGCAGGATAGGATAAATGCAATAAAACTGTGGGCCCCACCTAATGTCTGAGAACATTTAAAAATTGGGAAAAACCAATGAAATGAATTTTGAGGATTAGAAGAAGAAAAATAGTAAATTACAATTACATCTTGAATAATTCTTAATATATCAGTATTCATTAAATAAATTCAATCAAAATTATCCTAAGGACATTACATCTACTTTTCATTTCTTCTTTTTAACCCATTTGTTTTAGTCTACTTTCTCCTTATGAGTTTTCTGCTTCTTTATTAAGGTTTTGCTGCTCATGAAATCCTCAAGCACCGATAATTCTTTCCATTGTACTTGAAGATACAAAATGTGGCTTGAATACAACAAAATTCCCTAAATATGCTGGGGGTCTCAAACTCCTCCTCCTCATTCTGAAAGTCATTTAAATTGGGTTTTATCCTTACCACTCTACTAAAGCTTTTTTCCCCCTCAAAGTCTCTTAACAATTGCTATCGTATGGTCAATTGACACTGTCTTTGATATTTTTTCTTTGATCTGTTTCCATGACACCAAATTCTTGTTTTCCTTCTACCATATTGGTCCTTCTCAATCTCTGGTTGGTTCCTTCCCTTCTCCACGATCTTGGTAATTTTGGAGTTAATTTTACATCTGCACTCACTCGTGATGGATCTCATCTGGTTCACATGGATCAAAATGCCATCTATATCTGGGAACTCCCCACATTGTATCTCCAACAACCTTCTTGACATTGCCACTTAAAAGTCTAATGGGTATCTCAAAGTTAACACAGACCAAGTCCAGCTTCCGATTATCATCCACACCCAAAATTTGCCTCAACCAAGATAGCCAAGTGATTTTCTTAAAAGTATAAAGAAGGGAAAAGGACAGGAAACCCAACAGGAAAATGAGAAAAATACATGAACAGATAATTCACCATAAAAGGTATAGAAATGGTCTTCAAACATGAAAATGTTTAACAATGAATTCAAAATTGGATAGATGCAAGTTTAAATTGGATAAATGGTATTAACCAGATATCATTTCTCTGTCAGCTGGAAAGATTTAAGAATATGACAACACATTCTGTTTGCAAGGCTGTGAGGACAGTGCTATGGGAATACAATTTGGTACATTCTTTGGGAAGGAAATCAGGCAATGTCTAACAAAGCAGCGTATTTACCTTTCAACCAATAAGACCAGCAATGGTATTTTTAAGACGTGCCTCCAACAATATGAAAAAAAATACATAAAAGTTTATTCATTACAATTTTGCTTTTGCAAAATATTGAAAACAACTTCAATGCCCATTGATAGGAAGTGGTTGAAAAACCCATGGTATGTCCACACAATAGAATACTAAGTAGCTGTAAGAATGAGGAAGAACTCTGAACTGATATGTAATAATTCTTCAGGATATACTGTAGAGTGAAAAAAAGCAAACTACAAAGAGTCTACAGCATGCTGCCCTTCATATAAGAAAAAGGATATAAAAAAAATGTGTCAATTTATGTGAAAGAAATACAGAAAGGATAAACCAAAAACTAATGAGACTGACTTAAGGAAAAGAGGTAGAAAAGGGGGATGGGAATTGGTTAGCAGGGATTATGTAGAATAACATTTCTCTAGACTTTTTCTATAGCTCTGACTCATAAAAATCACAGTAAGGTCTAGCATACCCTTCCCACACCACCAAGCAAATTATTAAAACCAACTGGGAAATGGAGGGAACCCAAACTGGAATGCAGATACTAACAAATGTACTTGGAAAAGTGGCCTCTAAGGCAGTAATTGAGGTTAAATGAGATTAGAAGGATGGGGCCCTGATGAAATAGGGTTAGTGTCCTTATAAGATGAGACATTAAAGTGCCTCTACTACCAACCACTATCATCATGAATGCACTGAGGAACTAGCATGTTCTCATTGAAGAAAGGCCATATGAGGAGATCACAGAAAGGAACACCCATATGACTGCCATCTGATTTCTTGTCAGAAACTCTACAGGTCAGTGGAAATGGTATGAAGTATTCAAGTTCATGAAAAGAAAGATTTGAAACTAAGACTATTCAGAAAGGCTATCATTCAAAAATTGATAGTGAAATAAAGAGCTTCTCAGACAAAAACAATGTTAAAGGAGTTTATTACCACCAAATGAGCATTGCAAGAAATGTTAAAAGGACTGTTGTAATACACACACACACTGGAAGCCTGATGCATGACATTTGTGCACTGGGGTTTGAGGGTGTTCCTCAGCCTAGTCTGCATCCTCTCACAGTCTGGGATCCCCCAAGGGTTTCTTAGTGCTGCCTCAGAGGCAAGAGAGGCTCCTACCATCGCCCCTGTGCTCGCCAGCCGTGAGCCTGGCCTCTGGCTGAAAAGTGCTCCCCCTGTGGGAGCGCGCTAACCACCAGGGGATAGCTTCTGCACTGAGCATCTGCCTCCTGGTGATCAGTGAGCATCATAGCTACTGGTCGCTCTGCCATTGGGTCGATTTGCATATTACCTTTTATAAGTATAATAAAAGCCTAATATGCTAAGTGTCTAGTCTGGTCATCCATTCAATGAATCAAAACATAATAATGTTAATGATATGCTGAGGCTGCTCAACTGCTCGCTATGATGTGCACTGACCACCATTGGGCAGGTGCTCCAACCAGTAGGATAGCTTGCTGCTGGGGTCCAGCTGATTGGGACTGACTGAGATGGACCCTGGAGCCCTCCTGTGGTCCCTCCCTGGCCTTGATCATGCACTGGTGGGGTCCCTTGGCCTAGCCTATGCCCCTTGCAATCAGTTGAGGGGACTCCCCCACCTTTCCAAGTGCATGAATTTTGTGCACTGGGCCTCTAGTGTATATATATAGAGAGAGGGAGAGAAAGAGAGAGAGAAACATAGACTTAAAGAATAAAGATGTTAATAAATAAGTACCTAACAATAACTTAAATGTAAAAGATATAGGGTAGCTGAATGGATAAGAAAATATTACCCATATATATGCTATCTACAAGAGACCCACCTTAGGGATGAGAGTGAAAAGATGGCAATTTTTTTCCCATAGAAATGAAAAAGAGCTGGGGTAGCAATACTTGTATCTAAAATATAGACTTGAAAATGAAGGCTGTAACAAGAGACAATAAAGGTCACTACATAATACTAAAGGGAGTGATGCAATAGGATCACATGCCCCCACTATAGGAGCACCTAAATATATTTAAAAAACTTCTGGAGGACTTTAAGAGAGAGATCGACAATAATGTAGTCATATGATGGCGCTTTACCTCCAAATGTCTCATTCTAGTTTCAAGAACAGGAAAAAAGAAGTAATAAGGAGGTGAAATATTAGGAAAGCAGAACCTCTCTTATGTATTATTGGGTTACTGGGCAAAGTACAGTAAAGGCTGATAAATTTTGGTTAGGCACAACATTCTGTTGGTGAAGGAGAAAGGGAGCTGATACTGGGTATCATCTGATAATGTCTGTCACAAAAACCATATCTACCATGTTTTGACAAAAGGTTTAGGCTATAAGAACAAAGAATGAATAACTATGAACTATTCAGACCAAAAAGAAAAAGAAAAATGAATGTTACCTAAAAGGGAGTAAGAATTATTCTTGAGTTTCTACTTTTGTTTTAGTAATGCTAAGGGGAAAAAAAACAACTTTTACAGAGTTCTGAGAGGTAAAATGTAAATAGAGTGTTATTTTAAATATCTAAGTTTTGAATAATATAGGCTATCAAGAAAAAGATATTCTCATCCTGGCCAGTGTGGATCAGTGGTTAGGACATCCACCTAAGCACGGAATGGTCTCGGGTTTGATTCCTGGTCAAGGGTTGCAGGTTCCATTCCTGGTCCGGAGGTGGAGGCCTCGCTCATATCAATCTGTTTCCCTCACATCAATGTTTCTCATTCTCTCTGTCTCTCTTTCTCTCCCTTCCTCCCTTTTTACCTTCCACTCTCTAAAAAGCAATGGAAAAAAAATATCCTGGGGTAAGGATTGAAGAAAAAGAAAGGAAAAAATATTCTCAAATATTCAGGAGCCTTGGACATAAGCTTACCTATTTTCTTGAATAAAATGACTTAAACATGTAGTACTATTACTATACCACTGCTCATTGTGTCTTTAAGAAAAATATTCCTATCTCTGGGAGTCTTTGTATTGCCAGCTTGGCTAGGTTGAACTACATTTCCAAGAATTCCCCTTTGCGTATATTTCTAGTTAGGGACACAGTGGGAGACTTGAAGGGCAAAATGAAGCAGCATTTTGTAGCGAACACGCATTGTCTCTGATCTATTAGCTCATTTTTTGGCCTGAGGCATGACCAAGTCTGAAAGGACATCTCCTGGATCTTCCTTAAGCCTCCCTTACGTCTTGGTCAGGTGACTGTGTTTATCTCTGTAACAAAGAATCCAGTCTTCCGAAGGACATGCCTACCATCCGTGTCATAGACAGCAAGAACTGACACAGATATCCATCTGCCCCATGGCCTTCGGCTTGTCCCAGTATGTTCCAGCTTGTTCTACCTCCCTCCCATGCTACATTCCATTTTTTCTTTTTTTGACTTTCTGTCCTGTGGACTTCAAGTTCCAGAATCAGATTGAAAGAAAATAGCTCTTCACAAGGAGGTGAGATGGCCAGATTCCTGGTTCATAAGTTGAACCTCAACTACTGAGCCACACCAGGACAGTTTTTCCATTGATTTCTAGAGAGAGTGATGGGAGAGAGGGAGGGAGAAAGGGAGAGAAACATTGATGCGAGAGAGACACTTCAATTGGTTGCCACCTACACACTCCCAGACTGGGCCCAGGGATTGAACCTGCAGGCAATATATGTGCCCTTAACCATGAATTGAACCTGGGACCCTTCAGTGTGCAGGCTGATGCTCTAACCAGCGTGTCACATTGGCCACAGGTGTAATGTCCTTCCTTGTCTTTTGTTATGGCCTTTGTTTTGAAGTCTATTTTGTCTAATATAGTTATTGCTATCCCTTCTTCCCCATTTTCACTTGCATGAAATATCTCCATCCATTTAATCTTAGTCTCTGTGTATCTTTTGTTATTGAGGTGGCTCTCTTGTAGACAGTATATACACTGAGTGGCCAGATTATTATGATCTCTGAATGCATAATAATCTGGCCACTTAGTATATGTCCTACATAATAAAAGGCTAATACGCAAATTGTCCCCTCGACCAGGAGTACAAACAAGGCAGGCCGGCCAACCAATCCATGTCCCCTCCCCCTGGCCAGGCTGGCTGGCCCCCCCTATGCACGAATTCATGCACTGGGCTTCTAAAATATACACAAACACACACACACACACTCTGTGTGCCCAGATTATTATGTATTCAGAGATCAGAATAATATGGCCACTCAGTGTATATGGGTCTTTTTTTTTTTTTTGCATTTCCTTCAGCTATACTAGGTCTTTTGATTGGAGCATTTAATCCATTTACATTTAAAGTTTATTGATAGGTACATATATATTTTTTAATTTAATAAATCTTTATTGTTCAGATTATTACAATTGTTCCTTTTTACCCCCCCATAGCTCCCCTCCACCCAGTTCCCTCCTCACCCTCTGCCCTTACCTCCCTCCCACTGTCCTCATCCATAGGTGTACAATTTTTGTCCAGTCTCTTCTCGTACCCCCCAGAAACCTTTCTCCCTGAGAATTGTCAGTCCAGTCCCTTTCTATGCCCCTGATTCTATTATATTCACCAGTTTATTCTGTTCACATTTTTTTATTCTCTTGATTTTTAGATCCACTTGTTGATAGATATGTATTTGGTATCACTTTGTTGTTCATAATTTTTATCTTTACCTTTTTCTTCTTCCTCTTCTTAAAGAGTAGCTTTCAGCATTTCATATAATACTGGTTTGGTGGTGATTAACTCTTAGCTTTTTCTTATCTGGGAAGCTCTTTATCTGACTGTCAATTCTGAAATGATAGCTTTGCTGGGTACAATAATCTTGATTGTAGGTTCTTGCTATTTATCACTTTGAATATTTCTTGCCACTCTATTCTGGCCTGCATAGTTTCTGTTGAGAAATCAGCTGATAGTCTTATGAGTGCTCCCTTGTGGGTTATTGACTGTTTTTCTCTTGCTGCTTTTAATATTCTCTCTTTGTCTTTTGCTTTTGGCATTTTAATTATGATGTGTCTTGGTATGGTCCTCTTTGCGTTCCTTTTGTTTGAGGTTCTTTGTGCTTCCTAGACTTGTAAGTCTATTTCTTTCACCAAGTGGGGGAAGTTTTCGGTCATTATTTCTTCAAATAGGTTTTCAGTATCTTACTTTCTCTCTCCTTCTGGCACCCCCTTAATTCTGATGTTGAAGTTGTCCCAGAGGCTCCTTACACTATCTTCACATTTTTGGATTCTTTTATCTTTTTGCTTTTCCAGTTGAGTGTTTTTTGCTTCTTTATATTTCAGATCTTTGACTTGGTTCTTGCATTCCTCTAGTCTGCTGTATAATATTTTTTATTTCAGTCAGTATATGTTTAATTTCTAGTTGGTCCTTTTTTATATCCTTGAGGGTCTCACTAAATTTATCGGCCTTTTCTAGGAAATTCTTGAAAAACCTTATAACTGTGGTTTTGAGCTCTATATCCAATTTGTTTGTTTTCCTCCTTTTCATTTGTTTGCAATCTGTTTCTTATCTCCAATTTTTGCTGCTTCCCTGAGTTGGTAGAGTAGCTTTGTGTACTAGGTGTCCTATATGGCTCAGTGGCTCAGCCTTCCCAGTTACCTGAGGTGGACACTCTTGGTGCACTCCTTTGTGGACTGTGTGTACAGCCTTGTAGTTAAGTCTTGATTGTTGTTGGTATCACTAGGGGGAATTGACCTCCAGGCCAATTGGCTGTGAGGATCAGCTGTGTCTATGTCGGGAGAACTTCTGTGCTGGAGACAGCCTTATGAGACAAGACTTGCAAAATTGCAAAAGCCTCTGTGCTTGGCTTGGATGGGGCGGAGTCTCAGGGATGAGCAGACAGCCTTGGCTTCCCATCAGCCCTGCCCTATGATGCCTCTGGGTCTCAATATCCCTCAGTAATCACAGCAGTCCTCTCTGTGTGCACTCACGTGTGTGCCTCCAGACCTCTGCCTTTCATGGCTCCCCTGAGTTTCCGTGCACTCATTTCTTTTCCTGACAGTCCAGACTCCCCCCGTATGAGTCTCAGTCTCCAGGGTCTCGCCCAAAACTGGGGTTCAGTGTAGTTGGAACTGGAGTTCAGCATAATTGGGAGGTTCCGTCTTCCTCCTGCTAGAGAAAACCAGCAGTACACTCAGCAGTCAGTCCTCTCTGTGCACACTTGCCCGTGTGCCTCAAGACCTCTGCCTTTTGCGGCTTCCCTGAGTTTCCATGCACTCCTCTCTTTTCCCGACAATCCAGGCTCCCCTTGTATGAGTCCAGGGAACCCAGGATCTCGCTTGGAGCTGGGGTTCAGTGCAGTTGGAACTGGGGTTCAGCGCATTTGGGAGTTTCTGTCTCCCTTCCCCTAGAGAAAGCCACCAGGCACTCAGCCACCTGTCCTCTCCGCGTGCGTGTCTCCGTTCCTCAGCCTTTTGCAGCTTTTCTGAGTCTTCATGAGCTCCTTTCTTTCCTTCTAGTTGTAGAATTTCTACCCAGCTTTCCTATGGTTCTGGATGATGTCCGTCTATCTTTTAGCTGTAGTTTTGAAATTGTTGTGTTCACCTATGCCACCATCTTGGTTTGATAGGTACTTATTTATTGCCATTTTATTTTATTTTTTAACTATCTTCTTCTGTTTTATTTTTCTTCCCTTTTCTTTCTTCTGAAACCAGGCCCTTTAACATTCCTTATAATACTGACTTGGTGGCAATAAATTCCATTAGTGTTTTCTTATCTGGGAAGCTCTTTATTTCTCCTTCAATTTTAAATGATAGCCTACCTGGATAAAGTTGTCTTGGTTGTATGTTTGGACATATCTTTTTGAGGACATAACTTAAAACATTTCAGCTACATTCTGATTGATTTCCTCATACAAATGTTTCTCTTTATTAATCTCTCTGCTTAACATTCACTTAAGTTTCTAAATTTTTAATTGTTATATTTTCAGTTATATTTTCACATCTTGGCTGTTGTGAATAATACTGCAATAAATACATAGGGCCGAAACCGGTTTGGCTCAGTGGATAGAGCGTTGGTCTGTGGACTGAAGGGTCCCAGGTTGGATTCCGGTCAAGGGCATGTACCTTGGTTGCGGGCACATTCCCAGTAGGGGGCATGTAGGAGGCAGCTGATCAATCTCTCTCTCCCTCATTGATGTTTCTAACTCTCTATCCCTCTCTCTTCATCTCTGTAAAAAATCAATAAAATATATTAAAAAATAATAAATAAATAAATAAATGCATAGGGGTACATGAGTATTTTTAAATTTTTTGGTAGATACCAAGAGGAGGGATTGCTAGTCTTTAATTTCTTCTGTATACATATTTTAAGGCTGTTCTTTATTTTGGCATTTTTATTTGGATGTGTCTTGGTGTGGTCCCCTTTGGCTATTATATTTTTGGGTCCTTTTCTATCATTTATTGTTTCACTTTGTTCATAGTGCCTTATTTTCCCATTTTTATTTGAATTTACTAGAGGCCTGATGCATGAAATTTGTGAAAGGGTCTTGGCCTTTGCAGCTCTGGCTTCGTCTTTAGAAGGTCATCTGGTTGGTTGTTCCGCTGTTCAGCAATCCAGTCTAATTAACATATTATGCTTTTATTATTATCGATTGAAGTAACATTATTTAATAACATTAAGTTTCAGTTGAACAACTTTATAATATATCATCTATATATTACATTGTGTGCTAGTCACCCAAAATCTAGTCTTCTTTTGTCACCATATGTATTACCTTCTTTATCAACCCCCACCACTTTCCCCTAGAGTAACCACTATACTGTTGTCTGTGTCTGTGAGTTTGTTTCATTTGTTCATTTGTTGCTTTTTGTTTTATAGCTCACACATGGGTAAAATTATGTAGTTCTGGTACTTTTTCATATGACTTATTTCACTAAGCACGATACTCTCAAGATCCATCCATGTTGTCACAAATGACAATATTTCATTTTTTATGGCTGTGTAGTATTCCATTGTATATATGTACCACATTTTATTTTTCCAATCATTGGTCAAAGGACATTTAGGTTATTTTCATACATTGGCTATTGTGAATAATACTGCAATAAATACATACGGGTACAAGAGTGTTTTCAAATTTTTTTGGTAGATACTCAGAAGAGGGATTGCTGGGCATATGGTAGCTCTATTCTTAATTTTTTTGAGGAACTTCCATATTGTTTTCTATAAAGCCTGTACCAATTTACATATCTATCAGCAGTGTGTGAGGATTCTCTTTACAAAAGATGCTCTGATAAGGAGATAATATCCAAAATACATGAAAATCTCACACAGTTCAGCAACAATCACAAAAAAACAAAGAATCTATTTAAAAAATGTACAGAGCTTGAACGGACACTTTTTCCAAGAAGACATACAGATGACCAAAAGACATATGAAAAGACATTCAACTTCACTAGTTATAAGGGGAATGCAAACCAAAACTACAATGAGATACCACCTCATACCTGTTAAAATGGTTATTATCAATAAAACAAGAAGTGACAAATGTTGGACACTGCTCATAGTGTCTTATTTTCTCGTGTGTTTAGTCAATTTGACTTTGAGTAGTCTAATTTCATTTTTTAATGAAATGAAAAAATTTGCTTTTTGAGGTTTATACAAACCTGGTATTAAATTGGTTCCTTCAGAAAATGTGTGATTTGTTTTTGCCAGAGCCTGGGATAACTTCTGGTTTGGCGAGACTTTAAATTTTTAGTTTGAGAATTTGAGGATGATGCAGACACTCTACATTTACACTTTTACATCAACATGATAACCAGACTGTGGATTCAACTTGTGAAGATGTTGCTTTCTTCTGCTAATTTGCCAAGTCTTAAACAAATTTTTATGTCACCTTTGGTGAAAAGGAGTGATATTTATAGTTCACTCGTACACTAATTAATGTAGACGCCTTTGGGGTCTCTGACTTAAAAGAGAAAAGATCTCTACTTAAACACCCCACCTTAAGTGGACACTGAAATTTGCCTCCTGCACTTTATGAGCCATGAGCCATGAAAACCGATACCCAAGGTAACAGTCTGGCAAATGCCCTCAGATTTTTTTTACCTCTTTGGTTCACGCCATCAGCAGGTCGCTGGCTTGTGCATTCCCTGTTTTATTTCTAGCACAACAGTGGTCCTCATGAAATGTCTCAAAGCTTTAATCTAGCATTTTAGTTGTTTATAATGGGAAGTTTTGTCTAGGAATATGGTCTGTTGTCTTACCAGAAACAGAACTCCTTTCTTAATCTATTTGTATGGTTTTTATTATTTTAGAAAATTGTCTATGGCACTTACATTTAAAAAAAGCGATTGGCCTAAATTTTAAAAATCAGATTCTGTTACAGGCTTTAAAATCTTCACTGTATCTGAGGGTATAGCCCAATTTTTATTTACAGTTAATTTGTACGTTTTTTTCTCTCTCTTTCTGACTTGATCAGGCCAAAGGTTAATAAAGGAAAATATATAGATTATTAAAATAAAAATGTGATAAGATCTAGGAAGTTTCTATGAGTGTGCAAGTTATGGAAGTGCACACAGGAGACGTTTTGTCAGTATTTAAATGGGCACATGTATGTAAAGTTGTCAGCACATTGTCTCATACTTGGAAAGACCTCAATAGGTATAAAACTTTATAGTACTGGAGAAACCTTGGTAAGAATTTGTTATGTAGCAATAGATAACTAGTATTCCTGGCTTGCTGGACAGGCAAATCGGTGTGCTTCACGGAACATGCATTTAAGATATAGGAATGGGAACATAAGTGATTGAGATCATATACTATTTTATTTATTAAAGAGTTAAAATAACGCATTAACAAAAACCTTATGTGATAAAGAAAAAATATCCACTCTTCTGGATGTGATTATCATCGGAACCACCAGAGATACTGGTCCTGGGGAGTTCTTCGACAGTTATGTGAATCAAAGACTAAGAGATTGGCTGAAGTCGGGGTATGAATAACTGCATCAGTTCCTTTTGAAAGGCCAGAATGAATACGAAATTGAAATGAAACCCCACTGTTGGTGAAGAGAGAATATTCTGTCATTTCCGTAGCCACGGCCCACAGACAATGATCCAGGAAGTCTGACCCCCGATGTCCCCTCAGCTTGACTCTTGCTTGACTCTGGATTGAACAGGGCATGATTTGGAGACTAGAGACGACAATGGGAAGATGCAAAAATTCGAGTCCTAGACCCATTCTTTGATCTTGAGCCAATAGCGCCACAGCTTCTCTTGGTCTCTCGTGTCTGAAAAATGCTCACCGGTATTAGTGTCACCGCTTCGAGTGGCATGGCTGCCACCAGGAGTGGGTGAATGATATCCTGCTTCCAGAGATGGGAAATGCCTGTCCAACACCCTCTTCTCCAGTTGTGTGAGAAAGAGACCAAAACAGGGAAGAGATGAGAGGGGGGGCAAAGATGTCAGTCCGGGAGGTGGTCATTTAGGCCTTCGTGCTGGAGGTGGCTTTGGATTTCCAGAGATGAAACAAGTCTTTTCGGCAAAGGCCGTAGCAGGTCACAGCCCTAGGGCCTGGCTGGTTTTATCAATCTGGCAGTTCAGAGTCAGCGCAAAGGACATCCCCAACACCTGAGAAGAGTTGGAGAAATAGGAGATCTTTATAGAAGGGGCCATCTCCCCCACAACCTCTGGCATCAGCCCCAAAGTAAAAGAAAGTATCCGTTATGCTGAGACCCTCTCTCCTGCTATCACTTCAAATTCCTTCTTAGGTGTTGTCTCCTTTAGCTTTAGCGTGGCAGTGGGGAGACAAAGATGTCAGTCCGGGAGGTGACATAGGAGTCTAGAGTCTGAAGACATCTCTTGTCTCCTTAAGTCTTGGGAAGAAGCCCTGGAAGAGGCATGTTCTACGCAAGTCAATGCTTCATGCCATGAGTCATCTCTCCCTATGCTCTAATCCTCCATGGTTTCCAAGCAGAAAAAATTGGTTTTTCTCTGAGCTCCTTGATTAAGTCTTAGCATACCCAAAACACTGGGGCATAAAATGGTAGAAATATCATCTAATAGAAAAGAAGACAGAACTATTCCCAATTGATTCCTGACTTGTCAAGCTAAGCAGAGAAACAACAAGGAAATCCTATCTAATAAAAGGGTAATATGCAAATTAACCATCACTCCATCACAAAGATCGGGCGGTGCCCATAGCCACAAGATGGTGGCGCCCAGTCCTCTCAGCCCTGCAGGAGCCCCCTAGTCCTGGGGGGAAAAGGGGTTGGCTGCTGAGAGTGGGTAGCGTGAGTGGCCTGGCGCAATGATGTGGATGGGCCTCTGGCCAGGCCAGAGCGTGGAACGCTTGGGTCTTCGCCCTGGTGCTGAGGCCAGCATTCCTTGCCTGGCCATGGGCAGCGGGCGTGGAGTGGCCAGGCCCCGCGGAGAGCTACTAGCACATGGATTTGTGCACAGGGCTACTGGTTAATTGTAATTTTCATCCTGCTTAGCATATAAAGTCAATATTTTCAAGTCTATCACAAGCGTTCCCCTTAAGGATAAGGTGACCCGATACCTCTTATAGCGTATTTTCTGTCTGCTTGAAATTGCTAATAACATTCTTTGCTATTTGACTTGTGGGGCTCACATTTATTGAGCACATACTTTGTAACTAGTACAGTGGTACCTCAAGATACTAGTTTAATTTGTTCCATAACCTTGAGGCGTGGGAAACTATGAGACGCTCGAGTCGTGGTAAACTGGTGGGTCGTGTGCAGCCGGCCGATCTGCACGATTATTTGTATCTCAAATGTTGCTCATATTTCAAAGCAAAAATCACTCGCTCGACAGCTCATATCTCAAAAATCTCATATGTTAGGGCACTCATATCTCGAGGTACCACTGTACTGTTCAAAACTTTATATAGCGTCACTCATTTAGTCCTGAAAATAGTCCTGTGGTTAAGCTCTTACCTGGATCACACATACACAGATAGTGATGATGCCGATATACAAGAAGTTGGACTGAAACCACGATTTTGCTTTTATGTAGCAACCCTAGAAAAAAAAAATCACAAGTACAAATGATACCACTACATTATTCAACTTTATCAAGGGGTTTATTTGGGGAGACAGTTTGTCTTTTGCTTTATGCCAAGAGACCTAAGCCAGGTGTTATATATTTTTTTCTTTATATATACAAATGCTGTCATAAACTAGAGAATATTTTAAATAGAAGTCTTAAATCCTCACACGTGAGTTCAGCTAACTCCTGAAAAGTATGTCAGCAACTGATGTCCTTGTGTTTTTTAAACATTTACTGGTGACTTGGAATTAACAAACGGAAATGTAGGCAGTGCAATGCTGAGATTGGTTGTGTTTCAGCTTCTGCTTCAAAAACCAGTAAACCTATCAGGGTCCTACCAAGCTCCAGGGCAGTTACTGGTTGGTAGGTGTCCCAGTCTTTCTTCAGACACCTAAAAAATTCCAGAGATTTCCAAACAACCCCAAGAGTGGGTAACATGGAATAACAGGGCCTTAAGGACTTGGTTGAGCTGGAAGATGATTCTGGCTGCTTCTCTGGGCCCAGTCTGGAGGTCCGAATCAAGTGGGCAGCTTGTTTCAGCAGCTGCGCCAACTCTGTCTCCCCCAACTCGGGACTCCTTCCCTTACGATCCACTTCGCTAAGGGGTTGGATGCTGCCATCTCCAAGTCAGGAGAGCAGAGAAACTGGTGGAGCAGTGGTTCTCCACCTTCCTCAGGCCGCGACCCTTGCATCCAGTTCCTCATGGGGTGGTGACCCCCAACCATGAAATTTTGCTGCTGTGATGCATCGTGATGTCAATATCTGCATTTTCTGATGGTCTTAGGCGACCCCTTGTGAAAGGGTCGTTCGACCCCCAAAGGGGTCGCGACCCACAGGTTGAGAACCGCTGTGGTAGAGGGAGAAGCTTTTCTACCCCAACCTTACAGATTTCACTTTCAACCATAAGGAGACGTACTTTCAAAAGAAATCTAGACATAATCCTCTGCCACTAACACATACATGTTGCCCTCTAATGTAACAGTGTAGGGCAGCATGATTCTTAATGATATCTCTAGTCTGAATGAGTTTGGGTTTTTTTGTTGTTATTGTTTTCTGATTTGTCTAGTTATCTCGGTTGTCTCCCTGGTCTCTATTTTGTTCAAGGTTCCCTGTTTCTGGCTGGGAGGACGAGGTCCTCTATGACTGGAGTTTCTCAGGTTATTAAACATTCTATTAAAGAGGCAATAACAGAAAAGTTGCCCCAAATTACCTTAACTTGTGGATCTTTAGGGCAAGTAGCTGGTGGGCCGCCGATCCAATCACTTGTGCCATTTACACCGCAGCAGTGCAGCTGAAAACCAAGCCCCCCAAAGATATGATTGTTAGAAAGTCAACAAAACGAACACGAATGTGGGTCTTGGAGAAAAACGGGCCCTTCATATCTGACTGTAGAGCAGAGAATCCAGAATTGGCCTGACCACTACAGCTCCTGAGACAAAATGCTTTCAAGTCCATTATACTGTCTCATTTACATAGACTCCTTGAAGTTGAGAGGGCACGTATACTTTATTCACACTTTACAGATAAAAAATTAGACACACATGGGCCTCTGTAACGAAGGGATCAGGCTGATCTACCTACCCCCACCAACCTGTCTTGAGATCACAGAAAGTAAGACAATCAGACATTGGAAGCAATGAAGATGTCCTTTAGTAGGGGAAGGGATAAATAAGCTGTGCTATATCCAGACAATGGAATCATATTCAGTACTAAAAAGAAATGAACTCTCAAGCCACGGAAAGACATGGAAGACCCCAAAATGCATATTACTAAGTGGAAGAAGCCCATTTGAAAAGACTGTCTACTGTAGATTCCAACTTGATGACATTCTGGAAAAGGCCAAACTATGGAGATAGTAAAGAGATCAGTGGTTGCCAAGGATAGGAGGAGGACAAATGGTGAATGAGCAGCCCGTGGGCCATATAAAGCCTGTGAGATCATTGAGTCTGGCCTTACCAAGGTATTAGGGGTGAGTTTATGAAATGTCTGACCACATATAGCAGGCTCATTTTTAAGGTGATAATTTGGTAGGGCACATGAATGATGTTATAAATATCCAAATGGCCCTTGGCAGAAAAAAGATAAGGAGAAGGAGAGATAAACAGGTGGAACACAGAGGAGAAGGAGAGATAAATAGGTGGAACACAGAGGATTTTCAGGGCAGTGAAGTCATTCTGTATGATACTACAAAGATGGGTATGTGTCATTATACGTTTGTGCATACCCATAGAATATACAAGAAAGAGTGAACTCTAATGTAAACTATGGTCTGTGGGTGATAGTAATGTGTAAATGTAGATTGATCCTTGTTTTTTTGTTTTTGTTTTGTTTTTTAAAGCATTATTCTGTTGATAATAGGGGAAATGCATATGTGGGGACAGAAGGTATATGGGAAATCTCTGTACCTCTGTTCTGTCTAACCTAAAACTGCTCTAAAAAAATTAAGTTCTTAAAAAAAAAAGAGGCTATTATACTGAGTGGGTAAGATGATGTAACATCTAGTATTTGCTTTAATATATTCTAGCAAAAGAAGCAGAGGGGATTAGCTGAGACAGTGGCAAAATAGTAACTGTTGGAGCTGGGTGATATGTACCCAGAAACCTATTTTGCTATTATTCGGTGTATTTTTAGATATGCCAGAAAACTCTCTAATAAAGAGACTTCTAAAGCGAATTGAAAAATAAAGAACTGGGGACTCAGAGAGGTTAAGTGACTTCCTCAAGGTCACCCACACCTGGGCTGGCTCTACTTCCTGTGCTGCTGCTTCACCCTGTGCGGGCACAGCAGGGCCACGGCCCCATGTGGCCACCGTGGTGGTGTCTGCGACACAGATTATGCCAGTGCCAGGCTGGCTCCCTCAGCCTTCTCTGTCCCCCAGCACACCAAGGCAGGGATTCAGAGTTAATGTGGGTGTTTGTAGATGGGGAGGGGGAGTGAGGAATGGCATGCTGATGGGCTAAGTCCGTGGTCGGCAAACTGCGGCTCTTTGGCCTCTTGAGTGTGGCTCTTCCACAAAATATCCACGGCCTGGGCCAGTCTATTTTGAAGAAGTGACATTAGAAGAAGTTTAAGTTAAAAAAAAAATTGGCTCTCAAAAGAAATTTCAGCCGAAACCGGTTTGGCTCAGTGGATAGAGCGTCGGCCTGCGGACTGAAAGGTCCCAGGTTCGATTCCGGTCAAGGACATGTATCCTGGTTGCGGGCACATCCCCAGTAGGGGTTGTGCAGGAGGCGGCTGATCGATGTCTCTCTCTCATCGATGTTTCTAACTCTCTATCCTCTCCCTTTCCCTCTGTAGAAAATCAATAAAATATATTAAAAAAAGAAAGAAAGAAAGAAATTTCCATTATTGTCCTGTTGATATTTGGCTCTGTTGATGAATGAGTTTGCCGACCACTGGGCCAGATATCGAGCAGGAGTTGGGCTACTTAGGAACTCAAAAGAGATTTCTTGTATTATATCATTTCTGTTTTCAGGGACATTTTGGAAAAGGTGCAAACTGATCTAGTATGACATCTTTGGGTCTTGCTTAGTAGGACTGAAACCATGAGCCTAACTGAGTGGTGAAGGAAGAGAGAGAGACTGGAGACAGCCCGATTCATCTTCTTTACGCTAGGACCCACAGCAGAAATAAGATTTCCCAAATGCCTTAAGGAAGAGCCAAGGTGATTCCTGGCAAGCCTATTCCGGACCTGACCTGGGGCAATGGACCTGAGCTGCGGAAATCCCAGGGCAGGAAGTGCCTTTTAGCCTCCAGGGACCGGGGTGAGAGCGTGCAGTGAGGCTTGAGCTGGGGAGGGGCCCGGGGCACTCACAAACTCCTGGATGGAGTCCCACGCCGCCCTGGTGCTGTTGTCCGAGTGGTAGCGCTGGATGCTGTCCGCCAGGCCCTCCCTCACCGACTCGCCCAGCTGCACAGGGCGCGTGCCCGCGGGGAGACAGTGTGAGAAGCAGGTGAGGTCAAGGAACAAGGAATTTGGGGGGAGAGTTGAGCAGCCCCATTTGCCCCTCCCTTCTTCCAAAGGGTCTCCTCAGAGCTAAGGAAGGGAGCGGGGAGGCCCGGGATATATATAATTTTTTTTTTTTTTTTGCGTGGGAAGGAGTGCTGAGGGTGAGAAGGCACGGCAGGAGGAAGCACACAGCGGTCACTCGTGCTTCCAGAACTCTGTTTTTTAAAGGAGCAAAGGGCCGGTCTGAGCCGTGGCTCTCAGGCACCATTCCGTATGGCCAACACATGGAGGAAAGGAGGCAGGAGGAAGATAGGCTTGCTTTCCCTCTGCTTCCTTCTTATCCTTCAGAGAACCACACAAGTGCAATGTCCTTCCTGCACTTTTGTATCTCCCCAATTCTGATGAATCCCTGTCCTCCATCCTTCCACTTTGCTTCCACCTCTAACTGGAGAACCAGCGTCTTCTCCACGGCCCACTCCCCATTCCCTGCAAGAGGACAAGGAGCCGGGCTCTGCGTGACTTACCTTCTGTTCATAGGCGAAGAGCAGGATGGCCAAGGTCACCTCAGCGAGGAGGATGATCAGCAGCAGGACGAAGAACTGGGGCGAAGCAGAGACATGCTCACAGCACTGGTCCCAGTCCTCCCCCTCTTCCCACTGCATCCTGGGAGCATCCAGTCACGTCTCCGCACATGTGCAGGAGGATCTTGTTCCTGCCTGTGGGGCCTTCACAAGCCCCCTCTTGTCGTGTGAGGAAGATGTATTCTGTTCCTGCAACTAGATTCCAAGACTCTAGAGGGCAGATCCGCTGTTGTCTTTGTTGTTTCGTTACCAGGTGTGTATCGAGCTCCAGGTGCATAATGTAGATGCAATACCATTTGTCAAATCAAGGAAAACATTTTGGCATTAGCCTGGTCCTTTCTGCAAGAGCAGTGCTATTTGTACAGATGGGGAGAATATGAATTCGAACCTGTAATTCCTGGTTCTCATTCATATTTATCCCCAACTCTAGATGCCAAGTCTCTTTGTGTTAATCACATTCACACTTTCACTTACTCTCTTTCCTTTACCTTTTTACCCCAACATGAATGTTGACTACTTAAAACCTTTCCCCATGCCTGTTATGTTCCGCCTTTTGCCATTAGTCTGGGAACTACCTGAGAACTGGGACTTTTTTTTTAAAATATATTTCTTTATTGATTTCAGAGAGGAAGAGGGAAGGAGAGAGAGATAGCAACATCAATGATGAGAGAGAATCATTGATCGGCTGCCTCTTGCATGCCCCCTCCTGGGAACCGAGCCTGAAACCCAAGTATATGCCCTTGGCCGGAATCGAACCTGGGGACCCTTCAGTCCGTAGGCTGAAGCTCTATCCACTGAGCCAAGCCGGCTAGGGCAGAGAACTGGGACTTTCTTATTCTGTCTCTGAAGTCCAGTTTCAGAGCCGACCCATAACGAAAAGAAGAAGAACCAGATGACTTTAAGAAGAACCAAGCGATTCTTCTTCAAGTGATGGAGACCCACACCAAGCTCTGCTCTGGGCACACACGAGAGACGAGGAGAGGCTAGACCTAAGCTCAAAGGTGCTCCTTTGGCAGGGAGCAGACCAAGGACGACCGAGAGCTCTGCTGTCCCTCACGTTAGACCTCAGGGGCCGCAGCCTAGGTCCTCGCCTAAACCAGGTCAACTCCCACGTGCAGACAGGAGTTAGGGAAGCATCGCTGCCCTTTTAGGAGGGGCACAGCTCTCAGAAGAATCTAGTGACCAGATTTTCCATTAGTTAGTGACTCTGAAAATATAGACCGATGCCAGGAGGGTTTAGGCAGATGCCAGTCTTATGTTTCTGAGATGCCAATCTCCCGCTCCTCTGATTCCCCTGTGCCCACAGGTGAGCTGCCAAAGGACATCTTGCTTGGGCCTTCAGTCATGATGTCCCTACCGCACCCCCACTTAGGGCGCCACATCTCCTGCGAGAGACTCACCGACATCAGCAGACACTTGTTCTCCTTGATGGAGCCCATGCACCCCAGGAAAGCAACCACCATGATGATGGAGCCCACGATGACAAGCACGTTGCCCAGCGTGAGGGAGGGGAGGTTGTGGAAGAGGGCCCCGAAGTTGTTGTGGACCAGGAAGTATATCCCGAAGCCCAAAATGCAGCAGCCGCAGAACTGAAAGGAAGAATCGCACAGCATCCTGAGATAAAACATGGTTCTTGGGGATCTCCTCGTACCCCCATTTACTCGAGATCAGAATCACCTTTTTCCATTGGCTTCATCAGGACTCTGATGAACAACCTCTTTCCCCCGCTTTTCCCCCTAGGAAAGGGGGGATCCCAGCTCCCTCCTGTGATGTCTCTCTCATGCCTTATCCTACCCATAGCAGATCCCAGGGGAAGCTCACTCCTGTGAGGAGCACAGTATTTTCACGTCTCAGATTCCTACTTCTTGCCCCTCAATGGTCACACAGGGTCTTCCCTTTGGAAACCGCCACCATGTCGAGTGGAGGCCCTGTTTCAGAAGTGCATCTTACAAGGCAGAAAACCGGAGAAGCCAACGTCTAAGAATGTTCTCATAGAAACCTGAGTCCAAACCCATATCTGAAATTCATTTGCTAAATTTGGTACAGTGAGACCTCCCCAGAAAAGTGGCTTTGCTTTCAATCAGCTCTTCTAAGATGGCCAGAGGGCATATAACATCTAGGGAAAGAGAGGTACGCAATACACAGTGTGGAGTCTCTGGTTTCTCACGCATAGATGTCAGCAGTGAGTTGTAATAACTAATGTCCCCAGAGAAACACCATCCCTTCCTAAAAAACTGCACGGATACCTCTCAATGTTGCAGGCTTACACTGTGGCAGGATGCGAGGAGGGGAGAGAGGAGAAAAGTATCATTCCCTTCTTCCCAGGCTAGGGAGACTGCGCATCACCCAGGCTTGCATGAATTCCCTCCACATAACCCTCTTCAGCAGAGGAGAGAGAACTAGAGCACACCTGGGGGAAAGTGAGCTCAGGCATGCTCAGAAGAGATTCACTTACCCAAAAGAGCAAGTTGAAGAAAAACAGGACATACTTCAGCAATTTCAAGCTACTCATGCCCATCCTGGGAATATTCTTGCACTAAAACGTGGAAGGAAATAAAGACAATGTAAGTGACCTGGTTCTGCAAGTTGGTTCTCAAGGGGCACCAATACTCAGTTCAAGGATCTCTAGCATTTACCTTGGGTTTGAGCTGTGACTCCTCTCTGGGAAGTTTTCCCAAACTTCCTGCTCTCCTCCTAAGTCTCTGAACTGAGGTACCAATTGGCTCATCTCGGACACTTGCTTTCGCTTTAATTCATCAAGCCAAGGATGCTTAACATTGAATTAAGCTGAAGGAGTAAGCAATAGAGCCAGGAGGGCAAGTCACAGGGACACGCACTAGTGCCTGGGTACTTACTCAAGAAGGCAGCCTCGAGGTCAGGGCGAGGCTAGTCAATTAGCTGTGGAAATGGCTGGTGCCTTGATCAAGCAGTTCCCTAGGTGCCTTGAGATGCACCTATACCCTACATGTAGTCTATATACCTCTTCACATGGAGGGGGAGGGAACATACTTATGCCTCATTTATTCTCTTACTGAGACATTGATGGTGTTTTTTGTTCTAAGATGCTGTGGGAGAAGCCACTGTAACCAAGCAATAGCTGCCCTTCAGGAGCTGTCAGTCTTACAGCAGAGCTAACACTGAGACAGCAATGAAAACTTGAACTTTAAAAAAAAAAAAGTTTTTTTTTTTTATTGATTTCAGAGAAGAAGAGGGGGTGGGAGGAAGAGAGAGAGAGAGAGAATGCACTACCGGGATCAAGCCTGAAATCCAGGTATATGTCCCAGCAGGGAATTGAACCATGACCTCCTGGTTCATAGGTCAATGTTCAACCACTGAGCCATGCTGGCCAGGTGAAAACTTGAACTTTTAAAAAATAGACCCCTGTTTTTTGTTTTTTTTTTCCTTGATGAAGTCATCAGTATCCAAAGTCTGATACTCAATTTTAGAGATCCAGATACACAATTTTTAATTTCTCTCAGTGGTAATGGGGTTCATAGAGTGATTCATACTGTAAAACTACACATGAGACTAATATAGAAAACAGAATGTAAATTTTTTTGACATTAGAACTATGACTTTTCTAGCCCACATATTGCTTGTACAATCCATGTACCCTCTTTGCAGTGTTTCTTTTTTTTTAAGATATATTTTACTGATTTTTTACAGAGAGGAAGGGGGAGGGAGAGTTAGAAACATTGATGAGAGAAACATCTATCAGCTGCCTCCTGCACGCCTCTTACTGGGGATGTGCCCACAACCAAGGT
The DNA here is from genome assembly GCA_011751065.1 of Lasiurus cinereus. Taxonomy (NCBI): domain Eukaryota; kingdom Metazoa; phylum Chordata; class Mammalia; order Chiroptera; family Vespertilionidae; genus Lasiurus; species Lasiurus cinereus. Next base: position 5,724,263 of record JAAGEH010000027.1, read on the forward strand.
ACATGCCCTTGACCGGAATTGAACCTGGGACCTTTCAGTCCACAGGCTGACGCTCTTCCACTGAGCCAAAGGGTTCTGGCAAACATATTTTATTGATTTTTTACAGAGAGGAAGGGAGAGGGATAGAGAATTAGAAACACTGATGAAAGAGAAACATAGATTAGCTGCCTCCTGCACATCCCCCACTGGGCTGAGGTTCCCAGAAAGCAGATGGTCTTGAGGCTCATCAGATGGTTCTTCCAGGCTGTGGGTGAACCTGATTAGCTACTTCTGTTCCATGGTAGAGTAATCCCCTCCGTTGAAAAGGTCAAATTCTATTTCATACTGTTTTCCTTTTTCTTTACTTTGTCCTCTTTTTATTTCCTTCTTGTCTTGACCTTCAAAATTATTCTTAGTCCATCATCATTACGTTAATCAAGTTAAAAAAAGGTTAATTAGATTATGAGGGTGTTTGGATATACAGTAGTCTCCCTCATCCTTAGGGGATATGTTGTGAGAATCCCAGTGTTTACCTGAAATCCCAGATTGTACTGAGCCTCATATACACTGTTTTTATTTTTCTATACACACATATTTATGATGAAGTTTAATTTAAAATTAAGCACAGTAAGAGACTAAAAACAATAAAATAAAACAGGACAATTTAACAATACTAGAGGCCTGATGCACAAAGATTCGTGCAAGAATGGGCCTTCCTTCCCCTGGCTGCTGGCACTGCCTTCATTCTGGCCGGAGTGGAAAGCCTGCTCTGGACTGGAGGCCACTTTTCTGCCTTCCCACGCTGCCCAGAGGCCTGGAGTGGCTGGGGTGGTGCGGAATGCCTGCTTTGTTGTCATGGTACTGACGCAAAGTCTCATCCCACCCCCGCACATGCAAATTAACCCTCCATCTTTGTTGGGTTTATTTGCATACTCACTCCTGATTGGCTGGTGAGCGTCATGAAGGTCTGGTCAATTAGCATGTTCTCTTTTATTAGGTAGATACTGTAATAAAGGTTATGTTAAAGTAGTCTCTCTCTGAAAATGCCCTAATTGTACTGTATTCATTCTTCTCATGACTCTATGAGATGATACAATGCCTCTGTGCTGAGAGGAAGTGAGGTGAATGACATATGTCATGTGACGTAATGTCAGGGTTACTTAAACACGAGCTCTCCCATACTGATAACTGAGATGTTTACCAAGAGACTAATGGGCAGGTAGCATATACAAAGGGATGAGTCATGTTCCAGGCAGACAGAGTGGGATGCTACCAGAATAGCATGCATTGAAAAAACTCATGAGTTATTTATTTCTGGAATTTTCCATTTAATATGTCCAGACCGTGGTTGACCATAGGTAGTTGAAACCGTGGCAAGTGAAACTCTCTCGCCTAAAAAACCCAAAGAAGGTACAAAGTACACAATGACTGCTTGCAAGACAGTGGCCATCAGCCAATCCTCAACACTCAACAGTAAGAAAGCCAACAACGCCATTTAAAAATGGGCAAAAGAAATGAACAGACACTTCACCAAAGATACATGGATGGCAATTAAGTAAATGACAAAGTGCTCTACTCCGGCAGTCATTCAGGAAATGTAAATTAAAACCACAGTGAGGGACCAGGGCCCACCTCCTAGAATGACTAACAGGAGAGGAAAGAAAAACAGCCGAGCATACCAAGTGTGGATGAGGGTGTGGTGGAAGTGGGACTCACGGCTGTGAGTGAGAATGGAAAAGGTACACCCACTTTGAAAAACAGTTGGCCAGTTGAGTAAAAAATGAAAGCTAACTCTTATCACATGATCTCACCCTCCTGCTCAAGGTCTTTACCCAAGAGAAATGAAAACATATGTCCATACAAAGACTTGTATGGGAATGTTGATAGCAGCTCTATTTGTAGGAAACCCAAATCTGGAAACATCCCGAAGGTCCATGGATAGGAGAGGGGATAAATACACTGTGGTACAACTATCTAATGGTAAACTACTCAGGAATGAAAAAGAAGAAACTGTCAACACATGCTGCTGCATGGATGAACTAAAAAATAATGATGGTGAGTGAAAGAAGCGTGCCATAAAAAATACATACTCTGTGATTCCAATTACATACAATTTTAGAAAATGAAAGCTAACCTAGAGCAACAAAGAGCAGATAAATCAATCATTGCTTGAGAGGTGGGGGTAAAGAGGAGTGGGGAGAGGGAAGCAGAAGGGGAGTAAGAAGGGCAAGAGGAAGGGTTACAAAAGACCACAAATATTCCTTGGGGAGTGATGCATGTTACCTTAACGGTAGGAACGGTTTTAGCATGTATACATATGTCCAAGGCCCTTCGTCATGGGCACCTGCCCATCTCTTCAAACTTGTGGCAACAGTCCCTGTCTTACACTTTCATTCTCTCTCTTTTAAAAAAAAAATATATATATATAGTATTGATTTTTTACAGAGAGGAAGGGAGAGGGATAGAGAGTTGGAAACATCGATGAGAGAGAGACATCTACCAGCCGCCTCCTACATGCCCCCTACTGGAGATGTGCCCGCAACCAAGATACATGCCCTTGACCGGAATCGAACCTAAGACCCTTCAGTCCACAGTCCAGTTTTGGCCCACTGACCTTTCTTCACTGCCAGGGGCCAGTTATGGAGCCAGTTATGGAGCTCCCGTCCCTTCACTCCTGCCAACCCCGCTGCCTGGAAGTCCCCACGCCCTCCACAGTCAAGGTGGCCACACCTAGCCCCATGACCCAGGGCTCTGCGAAGTAATTCTCTGACGTCCGTTTCCAGCCAGCTGTGGTCGCCTCCCATGGCCTGGCGTGGAGCCACAGAGGAAGTTACCCTGCTTTCCTCCACACAGAGAGCTGGGGCAGGTAGACTCTTGTGGCGTTCCAGCTCAATCTCCCTCTTTTCTCTGGCTCATACCGGCTCCCTCTAATCCGGTCTTGAGTTTAATCCCGTTGAGCTGTGGCTAAGACTGGGCAGAAGTTTTGAGAAACGATCCGTCCTTGCTCTCCAGCCTTATCTGATCCAATCTTAGAGCCCCGTCTTGAGTCACAGCTGTGGTGTCACCCCGACTGAGACATCTGTGAGATGTTAACAGCAGTTCCCCAAACAATAACAAACCATCAGTGGGGAGTGAGAGGAATCGACCGGTCAAATAATGTTGGAAGTCAGTGGGGTCAAAAGACTGAGAATCTTGCCGAAAGCGGTTTGGCTCAGTGGATAGAGCGTCTGTCTGCGGACTGAAAGGTCCCAGGTTCGATTCCGGTCAAGGGCATGTACCTTGGTTGCGGGCACATCCTCAGTAGGGGGCGTGCAGGAGACGGCTGATTGATGTCTCTCTCCCATCGATGTTTCTAACTTTCTCTCCCTTCTTCTCTGTGAAAGATCTTAGAATCTTCTTTTAGAACACACCGTGGGGTCACTCTTTAATGCCTCTATTTGCTCGTGAGACAGAGTGACTAGGGAGCCATGCCTTCCGATGTGCTTGAACACCTTTCAGAAGAGGGGAGCTGTCAGAATCATTCCTCCACTGGCTCTGAGAGAGGAAATGTCAAACAGAAGTCTGACCAATTAAATCCACATGACACTTAGGATCTTGAATTATTCAACATATTGATCTCAAATCCACAAGACTGGTAGTTAAGTTATGTTTTTACTTTGCTGATGTTAAAATGCGCCAGAAATGCCTTCGTGTGAGCAACGGACGCAGCCCCAGGATACCTCTTTGGTGAGAAGCCCATGAGAAAAGGGAGCTGCAGCGGGCTTTGTGGAGGGGAGGGCACCCCACGGACCATCAGGGGAAATTCTACCTCGTTCAGAGGTTTTAGGGCTTTGGACAAGTCACCTTCCCTGAAAAGTCAGTCAATGGGAATCTGGCAGCGGTTCTCAACCTGTGGATCGTGACCTGTTTTCTGATGGTCTTAGGCTCTACAGCAGTGACCCACCGGAAAACACAGATATTTACATTATGATTCACCACAACACGAGGAACTGTATTAAATGGTCGCGGCATGAGGAAGGTTGAGAACCACTGTCCTAACGGCTAATCTGTGCAGGGATCCCACTATGAATGGGGTGCTTTTGTGTGAACCCATACAATCTCCAAATTAAGGAGCAACATCCTAATAAACACTGGGACTACAGCACCCCTATTTTAAAGAAGTGTATCCTGCGGCATCCTTTCTCTACAACAGTTCCCGGCCAGTGCAGATGATGTATCGCTGCTGCCGCTGCTGCTTGGGTGGGAAGCCCACGTGTGCTGGTGAAATGGGGAGGGTAGGGGGGCGAGGCCTTGCCTCTGTATCCGGGCACAGAGACACGCGGCCTCCACTCTGCGCGCTCGCCCACTGGTTGGAGACACGCATCGTCTGCCTCTTTCCCTCCCTCGCCTGCCAAGCTGCCCCCCGACCCCTACCCCACGCTCTGGCTGCCATCTCTGCTCCTGCACCCCGGCATCCACCGGGGGCCGCTCCGCACCGCGGTCCCCTTCCTCTGTGACTTGGCTTCGGCGCTCTGCACCTGCAGTGGCAGCTGGCCCTGGGGCTGCCCGAGGACAAGTGCCCAGTGTCTAGGCCTGGGTGGCGGGCACGCCTCCCACACTCCCCACCCGGTCTAGGAAGAGCTGTGGACTGAGGAAAATGTGCGGGCATGAACCGAACCACCGAAACTGAACCAGCACCCAAGTGGCTGTGACCTCGCACGCAGCTCCACCCTTCGCTCTAACCCAGGCCAAATCGAGGCCGAGGAGGAAGAAAGCATCTTCACCCTCATGTCAACTCACGAGGCATCCAAGCTGCCAGGGCGAGGCCAAGGACCCGCCTGGCTAGCAACCTGGCCTTCCACCTTGGGGCGTGGATGCTAGAATCCAAGTCAGCGAAAGAAAGGGATTTCCACTTCCCGTGTCCCCGAAACCGTGGCTTGTGACATCCCAGCCCGGCTCGCTCTCCTCTCTCCCCTGCCTGGGGCTCGCCCGTCTTTGAGCCGCCTGGTGCTGGGTTCTGTTTGGAATGCCATGAGCCCAGGCTCCGTCGCAGACCCAGACGTCTTTGAAAAGGAACCCAAGCGGCCCCCCTCTGCCAGGGAGCCTTGGGCACGCTCCCCCTCACCCCACGCCTAATCTCTGTGCGCACTGCGAGATGTTATTGTGGGAAAGATCACACCGTGTGGTGTGCGTGTGTCGTATTTGTGTCTGTCCTCCCTGCTAGACTCCACGACCGCCTTGAACTTGAGATCCACACCCGTTAGGCAACCTTGTCCCCAGCACCGAGCACAAGGCCTGGGCCCCGGGGGAGGGAGGCGAGGAACAGGGCTCGGCCGGCCGTCTGCAGCCGTCTGAGCGGTCAGAGGTCACACTGAGGAGGGAAGGAAGGAGGGCCCCAGTTTGACCTTCCCAGGGGTGTCTCCTCCTGGGGTCCCAAAGGTGGGGAGGAGAGGGGCCTTGAGTCGTTCCCTGGGGGTGTAAAGGCGCCCCATCCTGCCATTTGAAGGCTAAACATTGTGACCCGGCCCCCACAGGAAACGCCACAGGAAATCAAGTTTTAGCTCAGCCTCTGTGCGGATGCAACCCCAGTTTCAAAACAGGCCAGATCTGGCGGATCTGGCGGTGGTTGAGAAAGCACAGCTCCTCTGTGTGGCCCGCAGCTAAGATTCTGCCTTTGCTCCACTCGCCTCCCACACGCACTTGCAAACGTCTGGAATGTCTCTTATCTCCTCCGGGCGTTCCTTAAGGGCGGGGTGATTTGCTGGACAAACACCCTTCCACCTTGCCAGATCCACCCCTCCCCCCAACCCCCAGGATCTTCCAAAGCACAGTGCCTGGCCCCAGGGGTTCCTAACTCCTGATTATTATTTTTTTAAAATACAGGTACCTTGAGGTACGAGTGCCCTAACATATGAGATTTTTGAGATACAAGCCGTCGAGCGAGCGATTTTTGCTTTGAAATACGAGCAACATTTGAGATAGGAGTCATCGCTCGGATCGGCTGGCTGCACACGACCCACCAGTTTACCGCGACTCGAGCGTCTCATAGTTTCCCACGCCTCAAGGTTACGGAACGAATTGAATTCGTATCTCGAGGTACCACTGTATATTTTATTGATTTTTTTACAGAGAGGAAAGGAGAGGGATAGAGAGCTAGAAACATCGATGAGAGAGAGACATCGATCAGCTGCCTCCTGCACGCCTCCCACTGGGGATGTGCCTGCCACCAAGGTCCATGCCCTTGACCGGAATCAAACCTGGGACCTTTCGGTCCGCAGGCTGACGCTCTATCCACTGAGCCAAACCGGTTTCGGCCTCACTCCTGATTATTAAGTAACTTCGTTAAACAGCCCAGTCTTTATTTTTAAATTCAAGGTTCAATAGTCCCCACTCCCCCCACCCAGGTGCTTTGGGAATCGAGCCCTCTGCCGAATGGCCACCTCGCATGGTCAGGTGGGTGGTCTCGGGGAACTGCTCTGCCCGCCAGGAGACACCCCTGTCTAAAGTTCCCCGCGGGCCCTGACCCCCAGCCGGTGTGGCCGGCACAGAAAGCCAAGACCAAAGCTTGGCTGAGCCTGAGAGACCCGGATCCTTAGTTATGGGGCGGGTCATGGCTACGTCAAGGCCACTGGTTGGCGCGTGACAGATGTATCCGTAGTCACATCTTGTACGCCTCGGAGAAGTTTCCCAAGGTGCCTCTGAGGATCACGGGATCCTTGCTGCCCCTGGAAAACAGCCCATCTGAGTGCCCCTCGGGGATGCCACCTTTCACCCGTGAGATGCAGGGACTGAGCTGGACGCTGGGGTTCAAAGCGGTGCTTCCATTTAGCGCAGCGGTTCTCAACCTGTGGGTCGCAACCCCTTTGGGAGTCGAACGGCCCTTTCACAGGGGTCGCCTACGACCATCGGAAAATGCAGATATTTACATCAGGATGCATAACAGTAGCAACATTTCATGGCTGGGGGTCACCACCACATGAGGAACTGTATGCAAGGGTCGCGGCCTTAGGAAGGTGGAGAACCACTGGTCTAGCAGCTCTGAGGCATCACCGCGGGAGCCTCAGACTTGACTTTGGAAATTCCTCCCGCGCAGAAGACCTGAGCTCCCGGCTGCCTTTCCAGCCACCTCTGGCTGTTGTTGGCTCTCTGCTCACTTGAAAATCACAACACCCTGCCCAAACCGGTTTGGCTCAGTGGATAGAGCGTGGGCCTGTGGACTGAAGGGTCCCAGGTTCGATTCCGGTCAAGGGCATGTACCTTGGTTTCGGGCACATCCCCAGTAGGGGGCGTGCAGGAGGTGGCTGATCGATGTCTCTCTCTCATCGATGTTTCTAGCTCTCTATCCCTCACCCTTCCTCTCTGTAAAAAAAATCAATAAAACATATTTAAAAAAAGAAATCACCAGACCCATCTGCTAAGGAGCCAGGAGGTGGCCGCAGCTTCCTCTCCACAGAAGGCCCCAGACCCCAGGAATGCACCAGCCCAAAGCCAGGTCGGACCCTGGGAACCGGGTTCCTGCAAAAAGCCTTTCTGGCCGGTTTGCCCTGTGAGGGTCACTAGGATCTTGCCGATCTTGCTACTTCCTGTGCGGTATTTGGTTTAACAGAAGCTGGAGGTTGTGGGGTGATTAGAGAGGGGGTGCCTGGAGACTCCCGAGAAGATACCTTTCCCCCTGTGACCCGGCTCAGGTCTCTGCTCTCCAGCCCTGCCTGCAAGGTCCCCAGTCTTACCTCCTGCAGGTGCCGTTCCTCCTCCGTCCCTCAGGCTGGCGTGAGGATTGTCCTGGAGGTGGCTGCCACCGGGCTGGGACGAGGACGTCCGGGGCTCTCTGAGTGAAAGGAGAAGTGGAGGGGGACAAATGTCATCACTTTGAGAGCACAGGAAGCCCGGAGGAGGCGAGGGAGGAAGTGAGGCGGGGCCCGCCCCCTGGGGACGCAGAGACGCTCCTTCCCTGCGGCTTTTTAGAAATCGGCTCCGGGACCCGCCCCTCTACCTGCACGGGCTTTTGTGAAACAGGAAAATGCCACGACCAGGTTGGTTCAGGCACGAATCCGCCAGCACGGCGGCCGCGTGGATGCTGTGGGCATTATTGTCTTCGTCCAGAAGAGTCCCATCCAGGTGGCAGCTCAGAACGACCCCTGGGTCTGTTCCACAAGGAGTTCGGCCTCACCTGCAGTTTCCGTTCAGCAGCGGTTCTCAACCTGTGGGTCTCGACCCCTTTGGGGGATCGAACGACCCTTTCACAGGGGTCGCCTAAGACCAGCGGAAAACACCTATTTCCCATGGTCTTAGGAACCAACAGACTGCTCCTCCGTGTAGCAAAGTGTAGCCATGTAGTTTCCTGTTGTCATAGGAAGACTGTTGCCCATGCTACACCACGATTCAAGACAACATTTCATGTATTTGTAATTAGAAATCAATAGTTCACCATATATAATTACATATTGTTTTTGTGATGAATCCCTATGCTTTAATGATGTTCAATTTGTAACCATGAAAATACATCCTGCCTATCAGATATTTACATGACAGTTCATAACAGGAGCAAAATGACAGTGATGAAGTAGCAACGGAAATCATGTTATGGTTGGGGGTCACCACCCCATAAGGAGCTGTCTTAAAGGGTCGCGGCATGAGGAAGGTTGAGAACCACTGCCGTTCAGGCAGACGGAGACCAGAGCGCAGGCCAGAAATCAGTTATTTTCAAATGTTTTCTAAGACCGAGGCTGAGGAATGTCCGTTAAGCCACGCCGCCTTCTCCCCACCCTCCCTCCGGCTGCCTTTGGGGAGCCCTCTTTGTCTCCCCGAAGTTCGAGGGGGCACCATTCCCAGACTTCTGCATCTCAGGCTGGAGGTAAGCCCTCAGGGACAATCCAAGGGACACGGGATTCAGAAAAGATGGGGTTCAGAGAAGGAAATGCGGACTTAGGGCCCAGAGAGCTCGGTCTCAGGCCGGGCTGCACCTGTTCACCGTGTGAGACCAGGCGAAAGCAAGCGGATCTCAGCCTCTCAGCTTCGGGTTACTAATTCTAATCTAAAAAAATAACGATAGCACGAAGGGAGCCACTTTAAATGGGAGCCAGAGCTGCCATCCCCCCTCCCCCCCCCCCAGGGACTGCCTCACACGCCTTCCTGCTCAGCCTTTGCAAGGAGAGGCCTGGGCAGTATAACCTCCGGGTGGGCCTAAAGCAACATCGTATGCCAAGCAATTGTTTGCCATCACAGGGAAGATACGCCAACGGAAAATTCAAGGCATTCTTTAGAAACAGCATCCTGGCCTGTGTGGCTCAGTGGCTGAGCTTCGCCCCAGCATCCGAAGGTCTCCGGTGGTTTAATTTCGGGTCAGGGCACATCCTCCGGTGGCAAATTCGGTCCCCAGTCCGGGTTGGGGAGTGTATGGGAGTTGTAGGGAGTCTTCTCTCTCTCACATCAATGTTTCTCTCTCTCCCTTCCTCTCTCTATTAAAAAAAATAGCATCAGTACCTTGGCGTATCTGCGCCTATAGAAACCCCTTCCTTTTATTGATGCACACGGTCCCCTTCCCTTTCTCATGAATGCCCTTCACCTTGGCCTCCCAATCAGAACCCTCTCGGGGTTTCTGCCTGAATCAAATAAACGCTGGCTGCCTCTCACCTTGGCCTTTTATTGTGAGGTTAACAGTAACATCTAATTATAACCCTGCTAAACAGTTCCTGTTACACCCCATTTACAGGAGGAGAAAAGGCTCAAAGAAGTGAGTTGATGATATAACTAACATGGCAGAGCTAGGGACTCAAGCTCAAGGTCACAAAGAGTGCTGTTCCTAGAACACTGTGATTGGTAGTTTTTGAGGATGTGTGTGTGTGTGTGTGTGTGTGTGTGTGTGTGAGAGAGAGAGAGAGAGAGAGAGAGAGAGAGAGAGAGAGAGATGGATGTGAGAGAATAACATCAATGCCCTGACCAGGGATTGATCCTGCAACCTAGGCATGTGCCCTGACCAGGAATGGACCCACAGAAGTGGCCATGATCTCCTCCTGGCCCCCCTTACCCCCTCCAGCCTTGACTGTACATCTCTAGCCCCTCCTCTCTGTCCGCAAAGGACTGCACAGCCCTGGGACACGCATCAGGAGCTCTAGGTTCATGGTGTAGCCTTCCCTCAGAAGGGATCTAAGTCTGGACAACAAGAGGCTCCTTTTGTTAGCCACCCACTCCTGAGCCTCGAAGAACAAACACGCCAGGGGGTGGCCACGCTAACTGGGGGTGCCCAGGGCCGGGCAAGCACAGGCATCCTTCCTAAGCCCAGGGAAGTCATTGGCAGGTGTCTCTTTGAGGCGCAACTTACAGAAGAGAAGTCAGTTACAGAGACCCAGAGGCTTAATAAATGCAGGGCAAGGAGATGACCGTGACACACAGCCATCCACAGGAGCGGTGGCCTTCTCTAAATATGCCCTTCTGCCCTACCAGGTTTGGCTCAGTGGGTAGAGCATCGGCCTGTGGACTGAAAGGTCTCAGGTTCGATTCCTGTCAAGGACATGTACCTTGGTTGCGGGGACATCCCCAGTAGGAGGCATGCAGGAGGCAACTCATCGATGTTTCTAACTCTCTATTCCTCTCCCTTCCTCTCTGTAAAAATCAATAAAATATATTAAAAAAAAAATACGCCCTTCTTCCCTCCTCGGCCTCACCAGCTCTCCTGGACCCCTCAGGACACCCATTTAGCCAACCAGGACCTCTGGGTTTTTGTATATTTTTGCAGAAAAAGAAAAATAAGGGAAGCTATAACGAAGGCCGAGTTAAAATAAGACACATGTGCATGCTGTCTATAGATAGCAGCGCAGTCTTCATTCAAATCCAGCTGTAAATAGAAGGGCGACGGATGAGAGAGAGAAAGCAGAACTGCTCAGCCTCCTACCCTCTTTGCCGGCCCCTGAGGCACCTTTGCCAGCTCTGAGGATGGAAAACCGCGGGTCCAGGTGGCCAGAGCGCTAGTTCCTTGCTGGCGGCGTCGGGGTTTAATGACGGCTGTGGGACCGGGCCATGTTGCAGCTGCGAGACACGTCTTAGCAGAAGTCAGAAGCCCGTTCTGCACCCAGAGAGCCCTCTTCCCGCATGGGAGGCCAGCACGGTGGTTTCCCAGCTGCGACCCACCGTGCTGGCCACCAACATCCTGAGCCCATGCCACCCGACTGGAGTCCGTGAGCTCGTAGGAGGTGCAACATGGCACTGGGGCTGCCAGGGGGGTCGAGGGCTCTGGCATGTGCCATGATGCACGACACCCCTTCCCGGCCACATGTAACCAGACGGGGATCCTCTGGGAGTCCTGGCGTCTGCAGTGGGGTTCCTTACGCTCACGGGGCAGGGAGGAGAGCCACCGAGTTGGCAGGTGGTGTGGGGCAGGGGAGAGAGGCCCGGACTCAGAAACAGAAGCGCCAGATTCTGGTCTCTGTTTTATAATTAACCAGCCACCACTTCCCTCTCCACGAGAGAAGAGAGACCAGCTCACTCATACATCCTCTCTGGGCCTTAACCATTCTGAAGGTTTATTACTTTATAATGTAAAACATGAATTCTTTCTTTCTTTCTTTTTTTAAAATATATTTTATTGATTTTTCAGAGAGAGAAAGGGAGAGGGGTAGAGAGTTAGAAACATCGATGAAAGAGAGACATCCATCAGCTGCCTCCTGCTCGCCCCCTACTGGGGATGTGCCCGCAACCAAGGTACATGCCCTTGACCGGAATGGAACCTGAGACCTTTCAGTCCGCAGACCGATGCTCTATCCACTGAGCCAAACCGGTTTCGGCAAACATGAATTTTTGCTCCAGGACAGTTTTGAGCAGAGTTACAAGACCTTTTATTGATTTTAGGGAGGAAAGGCGAGGGAGAGACAGAGATAGAAACATCAATGAGAGAGAATCCCTGTTAGGCTTGCTTCACGCACCCTGCCTGGGAATCAAATCATGACCTCCTGGTTTATAGGTCAATGCTCAACCACTGAGCACGGTGGCCCAAGACCTCCTCTTTTTTTTTTTAATACATTTTATTGATTTTTTACAGAGAGGAAGGGAGAAGGATAGAGAGTAAGAAACACTGATGAGAAAGAAACATTGATCAGCTGACTCCTGCACAGCCCCCACTGGGGATGTGCCCACACCAAGGTACATGCCCCTGACCGGACCCGAACCCAGGACCTTTCAGTCCGCAGGCCGACACTCTATCCACTGAGCCAAACCAGCCAGGATACAAGACCGCCTCTTTACCGGGCTCTTCCTGTGGGCCCCACTGCGCTGTCCACGCTCTCGCCTGGTGGCCGAGAGACAGGCTTGGCATTTCCTCCTTCGGAGAGGAGAAAGGCTGGGCTCGGTGAGCTAAGAAAGAGGCAGTGCCCGGATCTTACTAGCATACCTCCCCGTGAACAAAAGCCTGGGGTGCTATCCAGTCCCCAGTTCCCCCTGAGCTCATCGGACACGAACACCTGCCACGGATGAGTCTCTGACGGAGAACTGAGAGCTGACTTTGACTTTCCTAGTTTACAAGAGGAGCAAGAACAGGGCAATCGTCTCTTCATAAGGCCAAGCCTGAGTGTGTTTGCAGACACCCGGGACGGCGTGGGTCATTTCCCAGCCAGGGCACCGAGGAACCCCCATGAATGGCCAACGTCATCTCTCTGCTTCACTCAAAAGAAGGAAGAAAGCTTCCATAGGGAAACTGAGGCAAGAGATACCCCCGTCCTGTAGGAGCCACCCCAGGAGGCAGGCTCCTCTGCCAGGATGGGGCTGAGCTCAGCTTCTCTCCTCTGAAGCCGACTCAGCTCTTTGCAGTTGCACAAAGAACAAACACATGCCCACCACGCCCTGATGCCAGCAGCACGAGTCCAAGCAAGAGCCTGGCAGAGAGCCTGGCAAAAGAGAGGGCACTTAATTAAAATGAAGGCCCCTTTCCCCTCCCCCTCCCCCCTCTGCCAACTGAGCCTGCCGGCTCAGCAGCAGGGGAGGCGAGGTTGGTGTGGGCCCTTTCCCCACCCCCCCTCCCCCCTGCCCCGCCTCCTTTCCCAAATCTCCATTTCCACTTCCAGGTCCTAGAGAGCAAAGGGTTAGAACATGCCAAGTCTGCTCCAGCCGAAGGAACTGGAGCAACACATATTTTTTTCTTTCTTAAGTTGAAGTCCTAAGTCCTCTCCTCCTCTTCTTCCTCCTCCTCCTCCTCCTCTTTCTTTTCCTTCTCCTCCTCCTCCTCCTCCTCCTCTTCCTACTTTTCCTCTTCCTCCTCCTCCTCCTCCTCTTCCTACTCTTCCTCCTCCTACTCTTCCTCCTCCTCCTCCTCCTCCTTCTCCTCCTCTTCCTCCTCCTTTTTAATGTATTTTTATTGATTTCAGAGAGGAAGGGAGAAAGAAGAGGGAGATAGAGATAGAAAATCAATGATGAGAGAGAATCATTGATTGGCTGCCTCTTGCACACCCCACACTAGGGATCGAGCCCACAACCTGGACATGTGCCCTGACTGGGAATCGAACCATGACCTCCTGGTTCATAGGTCGATGCTTAACCACTGAGCCATGCCAGCCAGGCTCCCCATTCTTTTTTTTCTTTTTCTTTTTTTAATATATTTTATTGAGTTTTTACAGAGAGGAAGGGAGAGAGATAGAAAGTCAGAAGCATCGATGAGAGAGAGACATCGATCAGCCACCTTCTGCACGCACCACTGTGGAGATGTGCCCGCAAGCAAGGTACATGCCCCCAACTGGAATCGAACCTGGGACCTTTCAGTCCGCAAGCCGATGCTCTATCCACTGAGCCAAACCGGTCTCCGCATTCTTGATGTATAATTAAAATCTTATAATTATGATTACTATTATTATGTTTAAGCAAGTTTATTTTTTTAGAGTAGTTTTAGGTTCTCAGCAAGAGAAAGTATAGAACACAATACCGAGTGGAAAGTACAGAGATTTTCCATGTGCTCTCTGCACCCACATTTGCATAGCCTCCCCCGCTACCCACATCCCCTACCACAGTGGCCTATTTGTTACCATCAGTGAATTCACATGGACACATCCTAATCACTGAAGTCCATGGTTTACATTAGGGTTCACTCTCGGTGTGGTGCACCATAGGTTTTGACAAATAATGTAGTGACATATGTATCCACCATTATAACATCGTGCAGAGTTTCAGTGCCCTAAAAGTCCTCTGTGCTCTGCGCAGTTATCTCCCCCCAAACCCTAACCTCTGGCAACCACTGATCTTTTTACCGTCTCCAAAGTTTAGCAGAGTGTCATGTAGTTGGGATCACATAGTGTGTAGTTGAGATCACAGGTTGGCTGATCTTTACTTAGTTATATGCATTTAAGTTTTCTCTATGTCTTTTTTAAAATATATATTTTATTGATTTTTTACAGAGAGGAAGGGAGAGAGATAGAGAGTTAGAAACATCAATGAGAGAGACATCGATCAGCTGCCTTCTGCATGCCCCCCACTGGAGATGTGCCTGCAACCAAGGTACATGCCCTTGACCAAAATTGAACCTGGGACCTTCCAGTCCACCGGCTGACGCTCTATCCACTGAGCCAAACCGGTTTTGGCTCCTCTATGTCTTTTTATGGCTCAATAGCTCATTTCTTTTTAACGCTGAATAATATTTCATTGTCTGTATATATCCGTTTATTTTTCCATTCATCTACTGAAGAACATCTTGGTTGCCTCCAAGTGTGGGGCATTAGGAACAAAGTTGTTATAAACACCCATGTGTAGTTTTTGTGTAGACATAAGTTTTTAGCTCATGTTGGTAAATACCAAGGAGTGCAGTTGCTGAATCATATGGTCCAAGTATGTTTCATTTGGTAAGAAAGTTACAAATTGTCTTCCAAAGTGTCTGTACCATTTTGCATTCCCAGCAGCAATGAATGAGCGTTCCAGTTGCTCCACATCCTTGCCAGCATTTGATGTTGTTGGTGTTCCCAATTTTGGTCACTCTAATAAGTGCATAGTAGTCTTTTTATTATTTTAAATTTTGAATTACAAGTGTAATTTTTAAAAAAACATTTTTTGTTGATTTTTCACAGAGAGGAAGGGAGAGGGATAGAGTCAGAAACATCAATGAGAGAGAGACATTGATCAGCTGCCTCCTGCATGCCCCCAACCAAGATACATGCCCCTGACCGAAATCAAACCTGGGACCCTTCAGTCCGCAGGCTGATGCTCTACCCACTGAGCCAAACCGGTTTTGGCAATAAGTGTAATTTATATGTATATATGTAGTTTCACATTAGCTATTTGATGTATAGTCCGTCTTCTCCCTATTGACTATGAGTTCAGTGAGAACTAAGACTGCCTCTGTTTTTTGTTTATTTTATGACATAGATGTGGTACAGTGCCCTGGGGAGAGTAGAACTCGAATGAATATTTGAATGAGTGAATACCCAGCCTTACCAGCTCATTCCGGGTGTGAGCTGTAACTCAAGGCTCCAGCTCTACCGAGGATGATGGAGCAGAATCTGCCCTACGTAGATCATTTAGATAATTTCTGGGACATCAGTTCACCTGAAACTGCCAGAACTCGACAGTGTCCTCACCATAGTCAGAGGCATCTGGTAGCTCCCGGTTTAGGTAGTTGCCTTTAAGAAGAATCTAAGTGACTGGTTCTCCAATTCAGTTCATCGACCCTTGGGCAAATATGGCCCCTTCTCCTTTTGCTTCACCTGAGGAAACATGGCTTCTTCCTGAAGCAGTTTTTCAGGGCTTCATGGATGTCTCTGTTTCTCAGGCTGTAGACGATGGGGTTGAACATGGGCGTCATGATGGTGTAGAGCAGCGAGGAGCCTTTGCGCAGGAGTTGAGATGAATTGGTGGAGGGTACAAGGTACGTGGCAATCAGGGTCCCATAAAACACTGCGACCATGGTGAGGTGGGAGGAGCAGGTGGAGAAGGCCTTTTGCCGGCCTGTGCCAGAGGGGATTCTCAGGATGGCGGCAAGAATGCAGGAGTAAGAAGCTGTGATGAGAAGAAATGGGACCAGAGTCACTGCTGAAGAGGTGGCGTAAGCAATGGTCTCGGTCAGGGAGGTGTCCGTGCAGGAGAGACGCACCAGAGGAGTAAAGTCACAGAAGAAGTGATCGATTTCGTTGGGTCCGCAGAAGGTTAGTCTAGACAGGAGGACCAAGCTGATGGCTGTCAGGAGGAAGCAGCAGAGCCAAGAGCCGGCAGCCAGCCGCACGCAGAGGGGGCCAGTCATGAGGATGGGGTAGTGGAGAGGTTGACAGATGGCCAGGTAGCGGTCATAGGACATGACAGCCAGCAGCAGACACTCAGTGGCAGCCAGGGACCCGAAGAAGTAGAACTGTGCCAGGCAGCCAGCCACACAGATGGTCTTCTGCTCAGCTATGACGATCAGCAACATCTTGGGGACGATGTCGGAGGTGTACCAGACCTCCAGAAAGGACAAGTTCACCAGGAAGAAGTACATGGGGGTGTGCAGGTGATGGCTGACCAAAACCAGCAGGATGATGAGGATGTTTCCAGAAACAGTTACGATGTAGAACACGGAGAACATCAGGAAGAGGAAAACATTCAGCTCTCGGGTGGAAGAAAATCCTCTGAGCACGAATTCTGCTGGCGCCGTCCGGTTCTCCGAGGCAGGACCAGCATGCCTTGGCTTCGCCGGGAGCGGAGCCTCCGGGGTCAAACACGCTGGAGGCAGATGCTGCTGGCTTACACCCAGCGTCTGGGCTGCTGGCTGGTGATGGTCACGCCCCACTCAGGTGTTGGGAAGTTCTTTTTACTTGAGTGGAGAAGTAGCATCTTTGTTTTCAAGGCCTGAAATGGGAAACAAAAGAATTTGCACTAAGAACTTGTGACCCTTGCGGAAACCGGTTTGGCTCAGTGAATAGAGTCTCGGCCTGCGGACTGAAAGGTCCCGGGTTCGATTCCGGTCAAGGGCATGTATCCTGGTTGCGGGCACATCCCCAGTAGGGGTCGTGCAGGAGGCGGCTGATCGATGTCTCTCTCTCTCTCATCGATGTTTCTAACTCTCTATCCCTCTCCCTTTCTCTCTGTAAGAAATCAATAAAATATATTTCAAAAAGAAAAAGAAAAAAGAGAACTTGTGACCCCTTTAAATTCCCCACCTTCTTCTCCCACCGGTTTGTTTGTTTGTTTTGTTTTTGTCTGCATCAGGGACAAGGTTAGCAGGAGATGGAAGAAACAGGAAGAGGAATAGACAAAGAGGAGAAAGGAGGACAAAAAAAAGAAAGAAGGAGAATTCCTGCTCTATGCCCTTCCTGAATGTGCTACGGTAGCCTGGGGGGTTGTGGAAGGAACGGAAGAAAGTCTGAAAGGAAGGTGGGCAAGCTCCCAAGGGTTTGTGAACTCCCAGACAGGAGATTCCCCCCACTCCCACACTCCCCCACTTCGAGCACGTTTATCTTTAGGGAAATGGTCCCTAGCATATCTAGTACCATATTTTCTGGTGTATAAGATGACTGGGCGTATAAGACAACCCCCAACTTTTCCAGTTAAAATACAGAGTTTGGGATATACCCTCCCTATAAGACGACACCTGGCGTATAAGACAACCCCCAACTTTTGAGAAGATTTTCCTGGGTTAAAAAGTCGTCTTATACTCCAGAAAATACGGTAATGTATTCCTCTCCTTTCAGTGTCTTGGTGAGTTGAGAGGTAAGTTTATTACCTCTGGTTTTTTTTTTTTCCCCCATGATCCTCTCAAGAGAAAAATCCTACGAGTGTGAGATTTGAGATTCTCTGACTCTCAGGTCACAGCCCAAGCTGGCGTCACCCAAGGGCAGGAGTGCTTTTTCTCACAATTAAAGAAAAAAAAAAAGAAAAGAAAAAGAAAGATAAAATCAGGCCATTGCAAAGATCTAGAGCTCCAGGAAATGGCAAAAGTAGGTTCCGAACAAGGTGGCCTAAGGTGTTGTGTGCCACCGACCAGTGGAGGAGAAGAGCCTCTGGTTCTTTCCGGTGAGATCAGGAAGCCCCAGGTTCCCCATCTGGGTCAAGCCACACACCCACCGCTCAGCTCGGGGCAGACAGAGAGACTGCCCCCAAGCACTGCTGTTCAGAGTCAGAGGCCGAAACCACTTCGCTGTTCTCAACCCGGGTGCACTAGGTCTGCCCCCCCTTAACCAGGAAGGGGCCGGCTGCTGCAGGCGAGTGGGGGTGGGGGAGCTGGGAAAACCCACTGAAGGCAGAGAGCAGGGTGTGGGTGTGATAACGAGGCAGTTTTCACCAGTAGCAACAACCCTAAACAAAGCCAGGGGCTCTGCCCTTGTGAGTCAGACTTTGAACCAGTTGTTTAGCTTCTGAGACAGTTTCTCATCTGTTACGTGAAGAACTTAACATGTGCCGAAACCGGTTTGGTTCAGTGGATAGAGCGTCGGGCTGCAGACTGAAAGGTCCCAGGTTCGATTCCGGTCAAGGGCATGTACCTTGGTGGCGGGCACATCCCCAGTAGGGGGTGTGCAGGAGGCAGCTGTTTGATGTCTCTCTTTCATCGATGTTTCTAACTCTGTCCCTCTCTCTTCCTCTCTGTAAAAAAAAATCAATAAAAATATATTAAAAAAAAAAAAGAACTTAACATGTGCCCAGCATGCCCAAAGCATACAGACACAGGGCACTGCTCTCCAGGGCTGCCAACATTACTTAAGTTCGCCCAGGACTGATGGCCCTTACTTTGAAGGGGGCATTAGCAATCATTTCCTCTGCAGTGTTTGTGTGTGTGAGGGTGTGAGGAATTCTGCACCTTCCAAAGGAACCCAAAACTTTAATTAGAAAGACTACACGCACCCGCTGTGTCCATTGCAGTGCTATTTACAGTAGCCGAGGTTTGGAAGCAGCCCACGTGCCCTTCAGTAGAGGATGGATCGGAAAAACTGTGGCACAACTACAGCATGAGTACCGCTGGGCTTGTAAGAAAGGAGGACATCTTACCTTTTTTGACAGCCTGCATGGACCTGGACGGTATTATGCTAAGTGAAATGAGCCTGTCAGAGACAGATAAGCACCTCATGTGGTTTCACTCATCTGCAGACTCTAATGAACAAAACAAACCAACAATCAAAAATAGAAACAGGTTCATAGATACCGAGAACAGGCTGACAGCTGTTAGAGGGGAGGAGGTACGGGGCTGGAGTGAAGAAAGGGGAAGGGATTAAGCAAAAACAAAACACCAAACTCATAATAGACACAGACAGACAGACCACAGAACGGTGATTAGCAGAGGGAAAGGGGGTGGAGGGAAGGCGGAAGAAGGTAAAGGGGGAATAAATGGTGAGGGAAGGAGGCTTGAGTTGGGGTGGTGAACACACAATACAGATGATAGTTTATAGAACTGCACACCTGAAACCAATATAATTTTATTAACCAACTCACGGCCCCGTGCATGAAATTCATGCATGGGGGGGAGTGTCCCTCAGCCCTGCCTGCACCCTCTCCAATCTGGGACCCCTTGGGATCGGGACTAAACTGGCAGTCAGTCATCCCTCTCACAATCCAGGATCACTAGCTCCTAACCATTCATCTGCCTGCTTGCCTAACTGCCTTCCCCTGCCTCCAACTGCCCTCCCCTACTGGCCTGGTCACTCCCAACTTGCCTCCTCTGTTGGCCTGATCTCACCCCTAACTGCTCTCCCCTGCCAGCCTGATCTCACCCCTAATGGCCTCTGCCTCAGCCCCCACCACCATGGCTTTGTCCGGAAGATGGCCAGTTGACCCGGTCTAATGGGGATCATATTACCCTTTCATTAGTGTAGAATAGATATCACCCCAATACATTCAATAAAAAATAACATAAAATAGATCCAGTGCCCTACATAACCATCTGGGGAGCCCCAGTTTCAGCTTTGCAAGTGGGTCACAGAACTAACCTGGATGCCATGCTGACCGGCAGTTCTGGGGCCCAGAGGAGGCCCAGACTCTGAGCTCAGCATGTGGAGCCTGGTGAAGGCACAGAGAGAGGCATCTTTATCCCCCTCCCCCCCTCTGCAAAGCACAACTAAGGATCCAGGACCCCAGAGAGAGGGCTGCTGGCTGTGTCTGCTTCTCTGCTGCTGGAGGGAGGGTCCTCCCCTCGGCCCTTCCTGGGGTCTGGTGGCCGCACCCATCACAGGGGCACAAAAACAGATGAACAAGAGAGAAGGCAACGTAACGCACGCACACGGGAGAGCATAAACGATGATGCCGTTCCGAAAAGATGAAGCAGCCAGCTTTGTCTGTTTTGCAGACAAACCGGAAATTTGTGAAGAAATCATGAGAGAAAGACATGAAGTTTGGGTGCTGGTCACACGGAGTTTGGGCTTGCGCAGTGAGTTAGTAAAGGAGTGACAGGTTGGCTCTGGCCAACTGGTAGGCTCTGGCTTCCTTGGTGGCAGCCATAGGGTGTCTCAGCACCCCCTCCATCTCAAACCGCCCCCCGCCCCCCGCAGCGAGGAGTGCAGCCTTCCCAGGGAGACCCACTTCCTGCATTCAAGGTGACCCCGGAGGGTTCAGGTGCCTGCCTTGTGCCAGCTGCTCGTCAAGTGATTTTCATTCAAAATAACCAATATGGCCTAGACCGGTTTGGCTCAGTGAATAGAGTGTCGGCCTGCCGACTGAAAGGTCCCAGGTTCAATTCCGGTCAAGGGCACATCTCCTGTGCGGGGCGTGCAGGAGGCGGCAAATAGATGTCTCTCTCTCATCGATGTTTCTGACTTTCTATCCCTCTCCCTTCCTCTCTGTAAAAAATCAATAAAATATATTTTAAAAAATAAAAAATAAAAAAACTTATATTTAAAAAAAAATAACCCAAATGCCATTGGGGGCTGTTAGGGGCTGCCTGCACCCCAACACTGCTACCGATAATATTACTCGATCCCAGGTTACTCTAAGTGCTGAAAATGTGTAGCTCGTCTACATATCACAACAGACCAGTATGGTGGGTGCACTTCCTGTCCTGGCTTTCAGATGGCTCACGAACCTGCCGTGGTCCTCAGCTGGAAAGCGGCAGAGGCGAGGTTCAGGCTCACCCTGTGCCCGACGCTCCTAACCACTGACACTGCCATCAGCAGGTTTGCCTGATCTCACAGAGGGGGGCAGAGGGGCGGAAGATGGGCACTTCAGGGCTGGTGAGGCTGTACTGTTGATGAGAGCCACCCCATAAAGTGACAGCCCCTCCACCTGCCTCAGGACTGCTTTCCCCGCTGCCGCTGCTGCTGCTGCTTCTTTTTTTTAAAAAAAAAAATATTTTTATTGGTTTCAGAGAGGAAGGGAGAGGTAGAGAGAGAAACATCAACGATGAGAGAGAATCACGGATCGGCTGCCTCCTGCTCACCCCACCCTGGAGATCGAGCCTGCGATCTGGGCCTGTGCCCTGACCAGGACTGGAACGGGGACCTGCTGGTTCCTAGGTGGAGGCTCAACCACTGAGCCACACTGCCCCGGCTGCAGGCGCCCCTTTCTTGAATATCTTAAAAGAAAAGCAGGCCTGCTGAAACTGGTGTGGCTCAGTGGAGAGAGCATCAGCCTGTGGACTAAAAGGTCCCAGGTTTGATTCTGGTCAAGGGCGTGTATCCTGGTTGCGGGCACATCCCCTGTAGGGGGTGTGCAGGAGGCGGCTGATGGATGTCTCTCTCTCATCGATGTTTCTAACTCTATCCCTCTCCCTTCCTCTCTATAAAAAAAATCAATAAAATATATTAAAAAAGAAAAAAAAAAAGAAAAGCAGGCCAGCCTAGTTAGTCCCTTAAAAACGCAGACATCCTTTCTGAGAACGTTCCCGAGAGCTGCCCCTTCCTCTCCCAGGCCTGGCCTTCCTGCCCAGGGCCGTGCGCAAACACGCGGGAGGCCGGGCGGCAGGTGGAAGGAAGGAGGGGCGCAGGCGCTGCGAGTGCACAGGCCTGGTTCACATCCCTGCTCGCCCGCCAAGACACGTGCACACAGGCGTCTTGTTAGCCTTCGGGACAGAGCTGCTCGCTGCCCTTAGGCCATGCCGGTGCAAAGGAGGCTTTGGGGGGACGCGGGGGGAGGAGGCCGCAGCGTGGGCAACAGCAGAGACTCACCCCCTGCCCCAGCATGCAGCCACTGCCTCTTCCCTGTCTCCTCCGCCGAAGGGAGGAATTGGACGATTTATTGTGGAAAGAGCAGAGGTGTTCACTCCTGTGTTCACTCGGCTCCTCTCTGCTGCTGGCACCCCAACCAGGCAGCAGGCACAGGCACAGGTAAGTGCTGGGTAACTGGTAGAGCTTCCTCCCCTCCTCCCTCACCCCCTTCCCTTTCACTCCCTCCTGCCCTCCGACCCCAGATAGGTGGGCTCTTAGCGGGCGCTGCTCCCCTCACAGATGTCCAGCAAGAACAACTTGTGGAGACAGTGAAAGGAGACTGGGCTGGGGATTCCTAACATCCCTTTAAACTTTTTTTTTTTTCTTTCTTCTAATTGGGAAGCATTCCGTTTCCCCAGGACACAAACACGCAATAAGAACGTAGGAGAGAGCAGGTTTATCACAGAGCAAAGTAAAAACACTTCTGCTTTATCATCTTAGGAAAAAAAAAAAAATCAGGTCAGCCTATTAGCTGGGAATGACCACAGGTTTGGTTGCTTCCGCTAACAAAAAACAAAGCCGGGAAGGTCACACAGGGACACAGCTGCCAGCTGAGGGGGCCAGTCTCTCCGCTGAACTCAGTGCTCCGTGAATCCACGGGCCAGTCCAGCCAACGTTCTGCTAATCATGGGTGAGGACCCTTGACCTTTGCCAGCTGCTGTCAATCAACCAGACAGACACGTAGCTTGGTTTTCTCTCGACGCTCACAGCTGATGGGGGACGCTAGGAACCCGCACCCCTGGCCTCAACTAGCAAGGACAGACTTAACATGGGCAAAGCTGAAGGGCACCCCGCAGATCAAGTGAGCGTTACCTGCCGGTGCCTCCCAGGGGTTCCCTCCTACTTGGGGGCGCCAGACCACAGACACACGGGCATGTCTCTCTCTCTCTCCTGGATTCAGAGAACTGGGCCAGACCTCTGGGATCCTGCTTTTATCCAGAAAGACGCCTCCCCCCGTCCTTGGCAAAAACAAAGGGAACGCAGGCCGTCTGAACCCAGGAACCCAGGAGGGCAGGTGCGTTGTGGCCCCAATTTTCAGCTACCTTCCTCTGCGCCGGCTCCCGCCCCTCTGTGGGCAAAGCCTGCTCTCCCCTGACGTGGTGCTGTGGGTATTTCCACGGGATTCTGGCAGGAATTGCTGTTTGTCTGGCAAATGATATGAAACCAAGCTACCTTCTTCCCCTGAGAGGAAATCTTTCTCCCTTGCTTTCCCCTGAGTTGAGCTTCCACTTGAATAACATCTCTGTATTTATGATGGCCTTGGCAAAGAACTCTCATGGTTGAACATGTGTGAGATGACGTTACGTTTTAGGGTGGATTAAATAATATTTTGAAGGAAGGTTCAGTTTGTTTCCATCCTCAGGAAGTAAAATTATTGCACGTTTCTTTACTGTGGTGGTGTGGTTAGAAGCTAGAACATTGTAAAAGCCATTCAATAAGTTTCTAAAGAACTTGGAGACTCCTGGATTGTTGTCTTTGATTAAAAATACTGAGCCCACCTGGAGTGGCTCAGTGTTGAGCCTTGACCTATAACCAGGATGTCATGGTTTGATTCTCGGTCAGGGCACATGCCCAGGCTGCAGGCTCCATCCCCAGTGTGAGGCGAGCAGGAGGCAGCCGATCAAAGATTCCCTCTCATCACTGATGTTTCTCTCTCTCTCTCCCTCTCCCTTCCTCTCTGAAATAAAATACATATATATACACTAATGGCCCAGTGCATGGGTTCATGCACAATGAAAGGAAATTAATTAGAAGAAAGATTTTTGCGGTAATTGCCACTGCAAAAAAATTATGTCAAAATAGTATATATAATAATAGAAGTGTAATATGCTAATTAGACCATCTGGGCGACCTGATGGACAAAGCTGAGGCTGCGAAGGCCGAGCCCCGTGCATGAATTTTGTGCATAAGCCTCTAGTAGTATTAGTATCATAAAATTAAAATAGTCAACATTCATTTTTAAATATATATATATTTTTTATTGATTTTTTACAGAGAGAAAGGGAGAGGGATAGAGAGTTAGAAATACCAATGAGAGAGAGACATCGATCAGCTGCCTCCTGCACGCCCTCCACTGGAGATGTGCCCACAACCAAGATACATGCCCTTGACTGGAATCAAACCTGGGACCTTTCAGTCTGCAGGCCAACGCTCTATCCATTGAGCCAAACCAGTTTCGGCTCAACGTTCATTTTTAAATTGCCAGTGTGCGTCATATGTACCGGCTGGTCGGACGGTCGGATGGTCAGACGAAGAGTGGATCCCTTAGCCTTTTATATGTATAGATTTAAAAAAGAGAAACCCAGGTTGGTCCTGCTCTTGGCAGTGAGTGTGTGAGCGGCAACCTTATGGGATGAAAGTTACTGTTTGCTGGCCGGCCATAAGGCACTGGAGAAAGATTGGTTCAGAGTCACACATTAATACAGCTGTCCAATACGTGTAGCAAGTGAGACAAGGACAAAATGCCAGTCAGTTGACACTGCCCCATTTGTCCTTTAGATCGGGCTATTTTTCTCTGGGATCTAGTACCCGAGATCCTGAGATAGTTATATTTGGCACTACCGAACTTGAAAATATTCAGGTACCCGAGGCCTCTGGGCAGATGGCCTGATTGAAATCTACTGAGTAGCCACTGTGCCGGGCATGTGCCATACCTCTGTTACCTGTAACCCTCCTGCCTCCTCTGCATGTGGCCCATCTGACAGAGGAGGGAACCCAGGCTTGGCGAGATGAAGCGGCTTGTTCGAAATGACCCAGGCAGGGGGGCAGCAGCCAGGCTGGGCCAGGGAGTCCAGGAGGGCAGAGCCTGTCTATTTCAGTCACCGTTGACCCCAGAGTCAGATCTTGACTAAACAAGACAGGAATGAATAGCCGAAACCAGTGTGGGCTCAGTGGATAGAGCATCAGCCTGAGGACTGAAGGGTCCCAAGTTCGATTCTGGTCAAGGGCATGTACCTTGGTTGCAGGCACAACCCCAGTGTGGGGCATGGAGGAGGCAGCTGATCGATGTTTCTCTCTCATCGATGTTTCTGGCTCTCTATCCCTCTCCCTTCCTCTCTGTAAAAAAATCAATGAAATATATTTTTTAAAAAAGAAAGGAATGAATAACTATGTGAGCAAATGTCTGACTTCTCATCGAGCTCCTCTCCATCTTAGCAAACCTTTCCCTCCGATTCACAAAATTGTACTGTTACACTGTTGAGTTGAAGGAAGGGCTCTTGAACCTCGGTAGAAGCTGAATATTGGTCGAGGTGGCTACGGATGTCCATTTTCTTTTTAAATGGCAAATTATTTGTGAAAAAGTAAAATACTGCTGATAAAACGGCACGGAGGACTTCCTTCCGCTCAATAAATCAGCTTGCTCCAGGGGTCAAATCTATTCCTTACTCTGCAGCAAGGCCGCTCTGCGATGCCCAAGAAATTGCGAAACCATTTTCTACTCTTAAAAAGAAAAGGTGTTTATTTTCCTGGAAGGCAAACCATTGATAGACATTTATTCAAGAATACGAGCTTCCCATCTGATCTGCAGCTCGTCCAGACTCAGCTCAATGCCTCCCCCTCAGCCCACACAGCCCCTGGCGGAAGCCGTGACCGCCGAGGCCTTGCTTTCAGGAAAGAGTTCATTGACAAGGTCTGTGGGCTGTACGTCTAAAAACGGTGAAAAATCCTAAAAGGAAAATAAACAGGGTGAAAAGAAACGCATTGTTGAGCCTCATGCACCAACTTCAGTTATTCAACGTGGTTGGGAATGTGACTCTGTGGATACAGCAGTCCCCTCTTACCCATGGGGAACACCTCCCATGACCCCCAGTGGATGCCTGAAATGATAGGACCCTCCTATAGCTGTATACCTAGGATAAAGTTTAACTTATAAATGAGGCACAGTAAGAGATGAACAATAACTAATGATGAAATAGAATGACTGTAACAATATACTATAATACAAGTTATGGGCATGTGGTCTCTCTCTCTGTCCCTCTGCCTGTCCATGAGCATGCACCTCCAGATCCTGTATCTTTCATACTGTATTTTGCTGTACTTGGATATGTTGAGAACCCCAAATAGTCACTGTTGTGTCACAATTGTCTATAGGATACAGTCATATGCTATTCAGGTTTGCAGCCTCGGAGTGTAAGCTACATAGGCTAGGTGTGTAGTAGGCTGTGCCCTCTAGGTTTATGTAAGTGAAATCTATGATGTTCTCACCATGATGAAATCAACCCAACAACACATCTCTCAGAATGTATTCCTGTCGTTAAGTGATACATGATTATAACCAAAGAACTGACTGCTCACTTTCTAAACCTCTTGTCATCATTTTCCTTTCCCAGAAGTTGTAGAAACTTTGCCACAGGGAACCAGTGTGGCTCAGTGGTTGAGCGTTGACCTATGAACCAAGAGGTCATGGCTCCATTTCTGTCTGGGCTGAGGGCTTGATCCCCAGTATGGGGCGTGCAGAAGGCAGCCTTAATGATTCTCCCATCATCACGGATGTTTTTGTCGCTCTCTCCCTCTCCCTTCCTTTCTGAAATCAATAAAAATATATTTTAAAATGCTCTTTCCCTGTTTGGTAGCCAGAGACAGAAGGCGGAGCAGAAGTAAATGGAGCCCCACAGGTCCTCACACTCTTGCCACCTCTAGGTCCCCCTTCTTGAGTGCTGAGCCCTGGTGGAACCAGGAGACCGCCTGCTCACATATTTATTCATTCCTTTCTTGTTTAGTTAAGATCTGTGGTCTTTCTTGTTTAGTTAAGAGTGTGTCTTAGCGAGTTTGATCTCCATGGATGAAGCCCACCAATGCCTTTCACCTTCAGGGTTACCACTAGAGAGCAGACACTTCACCAGAGGAGTGAATCAGATTTCATTTTATTTTCCTTTTTCAAAGGTTATGAGATTATTGTTCATTCACATGCATTTGTAAGAAATCACATAGAAAGATCCCATGTACCCTTCCCCCAGTTTCCTCTAAGAAACACGTCTTGCAAATCTATAGCAAAATATTAGAACTATGGTATTGCCATTGTCAAGATAAAGAATATTTACATCACCACAAGGACTCTTAATGTTGCCTTTTTATAGCTATACCCACATCCCTTTTACCGCCACCCTATCCTTAACTCCTGACAACTACTAACCTGTTCTGCAATTCTCTCATGTAATCTTCATTCTTATCATTTATATGAATGGCACCATACAATATCTAATGTATTTGGATTTTTTTCACTAGTTCTCTGGAGATTCACTCAGAGAAGAATCTAAAGCTATTAGTTATAAATAATATTTTAAGTAAAAATAATATCTAATCACATAAGCATGATTTGGTCACTTATGGAACAGAACATGGCAAAATATTGTTCATGCATCAAAAAGATGCATCCAAGGAGCCGAAACTGGTTTGGATCAGTGGATAGAGCATTGGCCTGTGGACTGGAAGGTCCCATGTTCGATTCTGGTCAAGGGCATGTACCTTGGTTCCAACCACCTTCCCTGAAGGGGGCATGCAGGAGGCAGCTGATTGATATATCTCTCTCATTGATCTTTCTAACTCTCTATCCCTCTCCCTTGCTCCCTGTAAAAAAATCAATAGAATATATAAATATATTTTTAAAAAGATGCATCCAAAAAACTTATAGAAACAAAAAAATGCACTCCGCTATGAAAAAGAGCAATATACAGAATTGAGTTGCATATTCAGAATGGGTCTCAACTATGTAAAAATATGTGGGGAAAAAAGACCAGAGGGACATTAAACTAGATATTTATAGTTGCTTAGAGGCAATGGATTCATGAGTGAATTCTTTCTTTTTTTACTCTTACAATCAGAAGATAAAGTTCATCTTAAAAGTTTTTCTAAACGTAGAATTCAATACTGTATTTATAGCGTTAACTAGGACAGGCACTAAGATCAAAGATTCTGCTCTCTGGACCCAAGAGAGTTAAAGGCAGAGGGCGTTCAGTACCACGGACAGCGCAACCACAAGAACAGCGGGGCAGTGTGGAATCAGGCTTTCATCCTCAGAGTGTGTTTTTACGTAGTTGGCTATATCTGGCTAAAATAACTTTATTATTAGTGTGCTCTTGCCTAAATTTTTTTTGCTAGCTTTTGCCCTTGTAGCTTTGAAATAAATTGTATATTTTCAAGCTTTTCTTTGAAACAGTGGCCCATTTTGTAGATTAAAACCAAAAGATTTTTGGTACACATCAACCAGGATCTGGAAAAGTAAGGTGATTGTTGCAGGAATTTACTTGTCTTAGCCCAAACACGGTGTTCCAATTTATCGTTCTAATCAGAGATTGTTCTCGGTGTCATTGGCCAGCCTGTCTAATCCCTAGATATATATGGTCTTAGAATGTTTTTCAATAGCAGCTTTGATAAAGAGCTATTTTTTTCTTCCTCCTTTCCTTTCTTTCCTTTTCTTTTTATAATTACTTTCCTCTCTCTGAGGTCACTACGAAAAAAATACTGATGAAACAGAGGAAGTTGAACTTTTTATGGATTTGTACTAAAACTACCCTAATGGTGATACTATTTTATAATCATACTAAAAGCAGCCAAGGTAAAAAGATAATGGAGTTCAATATTTACTAGAGTTTTAAAGTTTAAAAATCTTTTGGAAGTCAGAGGGCCATTTAAATAGTTTCTCCTTATAAAATAAGTTAGCCAATCATAATTAACAAGTGAGAAATCTTAATTCTTCCAGGAAATATATAAAAAACCAACTGTAATACCGCGCCCTCCCCCCTATCCCATGTTGCAATGAGGAAAGGAACTTCATGTTAAGTTTTGTGGATCAAAAAGATACAGACCAGTCCTGACCAGTCTGGCTCAGGGAATAAGCGTTGGCCTGCGGACTGAAGGGTTCCAGGTTCGATTCTGGTCAAGGGCCAATTTGAAGTCAGTTTCTCCCGATTCCTGTCCCAGGTTCGATACCTTGGATATGCGCACATCCCCAGTAGGGAGTGTGCAGGAGGCAGCTGAATCAATGTTTCTCTCTCACTGATATTTCTATCCCTCTCCCTCTTCCTTTCTCTCTATAAAAAAATCAATAACATATATTTTTAAAAAGATATAGACAAGCCTGGGTCCCTGTACCATCTCTGATCCATGGTATCATTTCTGGATTGCTTACTTCTAGACTTCTCAGTTTTTTTGTGTGTTTTTTTTTTAAAGTAAACCTAGAATTTTTAAAGTATTCTAGAGCAACGGTTCTCAACCTGTGGGTCACGACCCCTTTGGGGGTCGCCTAAGACCAGCGGAAAACACCTATTTCCCAAGGTCTTAGGAACCAGCACACCGCTCCTCGGTGTAGCAAAGTGTAGCAATGTAGTTTACTGTTGTCATATGAAGACGGTTACCCATGCTACACCACGATTCAAGACATTTCATTTATTTGTAATTAGAAATAAATATTTCACAATATATAATTACGTATTGTTTTTGTGATTAATCACTATGCTTTAATTATGTTCAATTTGTAACAATGAAAATTCATCCTGCATATCAGATATTTACATTACAGTTTATAACAGTAGCACAATGACAGTGACGAAGTAGCAACGGAAATCATTTTATGGTTGGGGGTCACCACCACATGAGGAGCTGTCTTAAAGGGTCGAGGCATTAGGAAGGTTGAGAACCACTATTCTAGAGGATTCTCTAACGCAAAGCTAAATACATTCTTCTTATGAGTGTAGGTAGTCACTATTGTAGGACTGGGCTCATTAAGGACTTAGTATTTAGTTATTATGTACTTCCTATATGCTAGGCCCATTTGACATTCTGCAACTACAAATGAGGCTGTGTTCCGAGGTTTCAGAAGTGTACCTGCCTGGCCTCTTTAACTGTTGGAAGTTGTGATGGAATAGGCATTCCTCCATCTTACCGGTCTTCATGGGGTTGCACAGCAACAGCAGAGTACTGTGAGCTTAGGGGGAAAATTAAAGAGAGGATCCTCTTACTAAAGAATCCTTGGATTCTTTGGTCTCATGAAAGGAATTGACATAACAGTGGTTAGGAGTATGAATTCCAGAATCAGGATAGGAGGTTCAAATTCTGGCTCTACCGTGTAAGAATCGTAAGACCTTGAGTCAGTGTCTATCTGTAAAATGGGAATAATTGCAGTACCCACCTCCTAGAGCTATGGTGTGGATCAATCTCCTAACTTATGCAAAGCACTTGAGAGTGTCCCTGGCCTGAGCTAAGTGCTCACCATCTGAGGCTTTATTATCCTGATTATTATTGAAACGGAAACATGAAAATACGGTTCCTGCCTACGTGCATTAGGGGAAGGGATGAATCATGGGTTGTGCTGGAAGACGGGAGAACAGATGGGGTGGATCAGGAAAGACTTCATGGAACAGCAGCCCCACTCTGATGTTGGGCCAACTTGAAGCCAGTTTTTCCCAAATGACTGTCAACATCAGGGATCCAAACAAATCCTGTTGAGCCACATTCCATTCTAGCCGTCAGCCAACGTACTGGCTGTGTGAGTGACGCATGTCGCATGTCGTGGATAAACGGCAGTCCAACCCCGAGAGTCACCTCGTTACCATCTGGCAAGAGCATGGGGGAGGCACAGGGCTTGCTCCCGCATGTCTAGGTTTCGTGCTTCCTCAGGATGTCCACTTGGAATGTGAGTCATACCCATCTCGTCAGAGAAGGAAGGTCCTTCACTGGAACCGTTCCATCACTCACATCCCCCCAGGGATCCATATTCGTGTAACACGAAGAGTCTGCTCCCAGAGAGGAAGGACATTTAGTAACGCCAGTCACGTGTAGGGGAGGAGCGGATTCCCCAATCTTAATTACAGAACCATTGGGCCGTTTTCTCATTAAAACCACTTAAGGCTAAACAAATCTGCGTTCCCTTGGTGTTTAACACACTTAACTTTTAATGAAGTCCCCCGGGCTTTAGGTCAATTTAAACAAAGAGAAAAGTATCAAACTTTTAAACAGTGATTCATGGAACTCATTATAATTAATGACCTAATCCTCCCCTCACCCTCCTGCTTTTACTAGCATTTTCTAAGATCATCAATTACTGAGAGTGGTCAACTCTCTGCTCTCTTCTTTGACCCAGCTGTATCCATAGATGTCTGGAAAAGATTCCCTCCTCTGTCTGTGCTCCTTTTATGAATCTTCCCTCTCTCATTCATCAGCCTGGGTAAGGAAGTTCCGGATGATTCCCTGAGTTATACTCTTATGGGGAAGAGGTAGGTGGTTGCAGGATTTCTCCATCAGGTCCACCATGTGAAGTCTCTGAGATGCCTTCTCAGCAAAGATCTTTGGATCTTTCTCCCATGGCCACAAGACTGCTGCAGTACCTTCAAGCATTAAAACGCCCCCCTGAACAAGTATACACAGAAGTAGAAATGGAGGGGCCAGGCTTTCTCCACAGCCTTCACCATGAAGGAAAATCTTCTCAGAATTCCTTCAGGAGACTACACCTTCTGTCTCAGCCAGGATTGGGTCTATCTCATGCCCAAAGCTTGGGCACTTGACTCCTCAATGTGACTTTAAATTTTATGTAAACTTCAATGTCAAACTACTTGAGTAGTGTCCCCCAATTCTTGCTTTCACCTCCCTTCAGTGGAGACA
Organism: Lasiurus cinereus; assembly: GCA_011751065.1. NCBI lineage: Eukaryota > Metazoa > Chordata > Mammalia > Chiroptera > Vespertilionidae > Lasiurus > Lasiurus cinereus. The sequence continues at coordinate 5,755,879 of JAAGEH010000027.1, forward strand.
TCCACTCTCTTCAGCATCCTCAACTCTCTTGTCTCATAGTCTTCCTGTGACATCTGCCCAACAAGAATTAATCCAACCATCTGGTCCTTCTATGTAAGGGAACTCTGAGGTTTAAAAGCACATAACGGTTATGTTATTATTATGTCTTTCTTTCCAGAAAGTATACTTTGAATTCCTGAGCCCCATCAATGGTCCTCTAAGGCAATGGTCAGCAAACTCATTAGTCAACAGAGCCAAATATCAAGAATACAATGATTGATATTTCTTTTGAGAGCCAAAATTTTAAAACTTAAACTTCTCCTAACGCCACTTCTTCAAAATAGACTCACCCAGACTATAGTATTTTGTGGAAGAGCCACACTCAAGAGCCAAAGAACTGCATGTGGCTCGAGAGCCGCAGTTTGCCGACCACTACTCTAGGGAAGACTGCTGGTCCAGAGCGGGCATCCTGAGCACTCTGTCATTCCTCTTATCTTCCTTCTGACCCAGGAAGACAGCAAGTCTGGTGATTAGGGGACTGGACACTGGAGACACACTACCTGCGTAAAGCCTTCACTGGATGGCCTACCGTAGGAGAGTTACTTAACCTCCAGCACCTCAATTCCTTGTCTATGAAATGAGAATGGTCACGATAACCGCGGCAGAGATGGCGTGAATGTTACATGGGATAATCCATGTAAAAACCTTAGCAAATTGCCTTGCATGTTGCTTATTAAATGTTAGTTCTTATTGTTCTTCATTCTATACTCACCAACATTTATTGACCCACCGACCAAGTGCAAAAAACACTGCTAGACACAGGTCACTAATAAGACGATCCCTATTCTCAAGGTGCGTAGGAGTCTCCAGGTTAACATTTGTCAAGCCTGGCTTCCTCTTGTGGCAGCCAGTCATGATGACCTTATCTGAAGACAGACTCTCAGAGGGGCCAAGTCAGGTGACACTTCCCTTGCAGACTCTGTCTCAGGAATCCTACTGTGTCCTCAGGCAGTTCCCGTCTCTAACTCTAATCACCTCTCTCTCTGCCCCCACTGACCTACTATTTTGAGGTCAAGAGAAGTTAGAAGCACGATAGTAGAGAAGTTAAGACATGTTCTAGGTTTCAACCCCCGCTCTTCTGCGTCTACCAGACAAGCTTTCTAACCTCTCTCCTCACCTGCCATACAAGGCTGCTGTGAGCGTTATGTGAGTAAACATTGAACACTAGTCTAGAATGTTGCCCGGCACAGCGTAAGCGCTCTAGGAAAATCCGCTATTATGATTACTGTGACCTTTAAAAAGGGTCAACCTCGCACGGAATCCACCAGACTAGCTTAGAGCATCCCTCCTGCAAGTGTGGCTAATGAGCGTGTTCTCTGACGCATCTTTTTTTTTTTTTAAGATTTAAAAAAATATATTTTATTGATTTTTTTATAGAGTGGAAAGGAGAGAGATAGAAAGTCAGAAACATCGATGAGAGAGAGACATCGATCAGCCGCCTCCTGCGCGCCCCACAGTGGAGATGTGCCCTCAAGCAAGGTACACGCCCCCAACTGGAATCGAACCCGGGACTTTTCAGTCCGCAAGCCGACGCTCTATCCACTGAGCCAAATCGGTCTTGGCATCTCTGACGCATCTTGACAGTCCTGCTCCTAGGAGACAGAAGAAGAGAAACCTAGAGGACCGAGGAGATGGGGAAGGTAAAGAAATGGCCATATTAACTCCATTGGCTGGGAACAGTCACAGCAGAGCTGCACGCCCAGGTGCCAGCCCGGCCTTGCTCCTTTGCTCCGCCTGTGCCTGTCTGCAGGAAGCCAAGGGGGTAAGACCCTTCTCTGGGGTTTTTCGAGAGCACCCAGATGTGGTTTGGGGCTCAAGTGACAGATGCTCTTGGATTGGAGCACCCAAGGCGATGCGACCATCTCTTCAGATCCACCACCAGAGGGCAGAGTGTCACCACGCGAGATCTTGAATCTCACTAGCTGAGCCCACCTCCGGGTAGCTGGGGAGGCTGCGGCTCTTCCCAATTCAGTTCCTCGAGGGCGTGGCCCAGGATCTCCGAGATCAATTTTTAAAAAAATATATTCTATTGATTTTTCACAGAGAGGAAGGGAAAGAGATAGAAAGCCAGAAACATCTATGAGAGAGACATCGATCAGCCGCCTCCTGCACGCCCCTCACTGAGGATGTGCCTGCAACCAAGGTACATGTTCTTGACCGGAATCGAACCTGGGACCCCCCAGTCCCCAGGCCGACGCTCTACCCACTGAGCCAAACTGTTTCAGCTCAGAGATCAATTTCTGAGTCCAGACATTCTGCCTGCTCAGACCCCTCACCCCAGGGCATGCCCACGCAGGAGCCCAGACACGTCTGTCCTGGCCACCCCTTGCCTGAGAGAGGAAAGGGGGTCAGGGAGGAGAGTATGGTGGGGGCAGAGGGACAACGCTGACAGCCCAGCCTCCTCCCAAGCCGGGGGACGCTGCTCCCTGGTCCTCCTGTCACTGAGCCCGCTCGTTTGATGCAGAAGCAGGAAAAGCAAGAGGCGGGGCTTGTTCGACCCTCTGTCGGCGCCACATCTTCACATCCCGGACCCCTGGAAGCCTGGGCTCTCGTTGCGGGCTCTCGCCTGGGCAGAGTTTGTTGTGGCACGTTTGGGGAGTCCTTTATTGGCTGGCAGAAGGTGGCATGATTCCTAACAGAGCATGCCTAGGTCCCGATCCTCCTCTCTCAGTCTACCTTGAAGTCAGGCTGGTCATGGACACAGAGGGCGGGACGGGGTTTGGGGTGGAGGTGACAGAAGCTTTTGACCTCCAGTGCCCCTTGCAGGGAACTGGTAGGTGGGGTTATCTGTGGCCCAGCGTGAGTCCATCCACGTGACATCACGTTCTGGCCACGTGACATCATCACGTTCTGGCTTTCCCCACCCAGAGGCCATAGAAGACAGGGAGTCGGGTTCCAGGTTTCCGTTTTGCCCTTGCCTTGCGGCTCTCTGCTGGGGCAATGACTAAGCCGGCCTGGGCTTTCGTGTCTTACACTTGACGGTGACATTGGCTCTGAAGGGCAGTATGATTCCGTTCCCAAGTGATTCCTGCTCGAGCCTTAGGAAGGCATCCGAATGAGGAACGGGAAACCTAGTTTTGTAGCATAGAGGTTGCCTGCCAAGGTCTCGGGAAGAGTGAGAAATGTCAGACGGGCCGACCTCGCCCTGCTCTCTGTTTACACGTGTACGCACCGGCTCACGCTTCCTGTCCCCGGAGTTTAATTAGCGTCTCCTGGCATAGGAAATGTGGCCTTTCTGAAATCCTTTGGGCTGCTCGCAAGCACCTCACATTTCGTGTGTCACTAACCGGCTATGAACCTCCTCTGGTTGTGATCATCACCTTCTGCAATGTCTCATGGGAAAATCTCTGGCAGGGCATCCCGAGAGCAGCATCTCGGCCACATTCATGCCTACCTCCTTGCCAACACACATCGGGGTCATTTCCTCCCCAGGACCATCTTGGGCAGACCACGTACCCAGTTGGTGGTGGTGGTGGTCTTTTTAAACCGGAAGCCGGAAGAAAGTTCTGTCCCACCCCCTTGCTGCCCCTTTGGCGCTCCCTTCTCCTTTGCCCTCCCCTGCGGCCCCCACACCAGAATTCTGCACCCCCCACCCCCCGTTCTCCACAGCTTGTCTTCACAGTTGTAGACGTTCTCCTGCCCTCATTCCTGCTGTGAGTCCCCTCCCTTTCCTCACATTTTCCTGTAACTCCCGCCAATCCCTCAGGACTTCTTGTCCAGGAGGATCCCCAGCTCCTCCCGCCCCACCTTCCTGCGTTTGATGTCCCCTTCTCAGCGCCCACAGCACTTACCCGCCCTCCCTCCAGACCGCCCTGCTCTGACCAACGTGTGTTCCCTGCTGGTCTCCGGATGGCATTTCCACGCCCCACACCTGAGTCACATTGTGCACCTGTCATCGATGTCAGGAGGCCTCTTTCCTTCCCTGTGGACCAGGTGTCACCCCGCCCCACCCCCCGGCCCTGACACCCAGCATGCCCCTCTCAGGGTCCAGCACCATCACAGAGGGAGGGTAGGTAGGGCAATGGTTACAAACCACAGGCTGGTGTCTATTCCTACCAGCAGATGATTTAACTCTTGTGTAGTTTACATGTCTGTCAAAATGGTTCATGGGCCAATGACTGTCTTAATACCTGTGTCAACACCTAAAACCATTCGAACAACCCCATGAGCTTGGGTCTGTTGCCTGAAGTTATAGGGGCACAGAGATTTAGAGGTTTGCCCAAAGTTCCACACCTCAGAAATGGCCCCCGGGGACCTTGAACTCTGGAACACACACCTTAACTACCAGGTTGTCGTATTGCACACAACTCCTCCTCCTACACACCCATCCCCCCAACCCAGCAAGCACAGCGCCTGCCTGCAGGTGACGGCACACCTAGGTCATGTCCGCTCAGCTACAGGCCAGCGAGCTGGTCAGTTTGTCCCATTGTTGAGAAAAGACATTCCCATGGCCCCAAACCTGGGTCACATGCTACACGTGTGATTGATGCCAGGAGGCATTGGCCAACCCGGCTCCTTTGGGGGGACACAGACCGTGCTCCTCCATAAATGACATTCCCAAGACATTTTTTACATCATCAGAGCCTGTTTTGCTTTGGGCTGGTTTCTTTTCTTTTCTAAATATGTTTTTCTTTATTTTTATTTTTTTAAATATATTTGTATTGATTTTTTACAGAGAGGAAGGAAGAGGGATAGAGAGTTAGAAACATCGATGAGAGAGAGACATCGATCAGCCGCCTCCTGCACGCCCCCTATTGGGGACGTGCCCACAACCAGGATACATGCCCTTGATGGGAATCGAACCTGGGACTTTTCAGTCTATAGGCTGACACTCTATCCACTGAGCCAAACCGGTTTCGGCCTTCTTTATTTTTAGAGAGAGAGAGGAAAGGAGAGAAATAGAAACATCAATGAGAGGGAAGCATCATGGATTGGCTGCCTCCTGGATGCCCCCTACTGGGGATGGAGCCTGCAGTCCAGGCATGTGCCCTGATGTGGAATCGAACCAGTGACCTCTTGGTTCCTGGGTCGCTGCTCCACCTCTGAGCCACACCAGCGGGGCGGGGCTGGCTTATTTCTGAAGCTGAAGGAGACGGGCGTTCGGATGCATCCGGGAAAGTCCCCACACAGAGATGGCTGCCTTGGGCCTGACAGAGCCCCAGCGTCATCTGGCTCCACGGTGAGGAGGCCCCGGCTGGAGGCTCTCAATCCTCTCTCCGCTCCGCCTATTTATGATTCACCCTGTCCTCAAATACTCTTCTGTGACGAGACGCTAAGTGACACGCTAAATATTCATCACGACGCACCGAGCGCGGGGCCGAGGACAGGAGTCAGCAGAACAAATGAGCTTCCTGACCGCCTCTCTCTCATTCCAGGCACCGAACGCCCCCGCCAGCCGGGACTCCGTCCCCTTCTGAGCCCGAGCCAGCCACGCAGGCTCCATGCATCCCTTCATGTGCTGCCAGGCCGTCTCCGGAATCTTGGCAAGTCCTTCCCATTTCTCTCTTTGTTTTTCTTTGGAAAGCTGAGGTCTGACTTCTAGGCATATGTGTGTGCACCCACATAACCACCACTGGGACCAAGAGCGAGGACATTTCTGGCAGCCCCAAATTCCGCTCAGGCTTCCAGTCCATACCACCACCACCCCCAAAACACACATAAGACACCCTTATTTTGACAAGGGGTTGCTTTGATCTGGAAGTTTAACGGAAACACTTCCTTCTGTCCTTTCTGTTCGCTTTCCCTCTTTTTTAAAATTTAAAGGCAAAGGCCCGGTCATTACATGTTGCCCATTGATTTGAAGTTCACTAGGGAGGAAGCATCGGACCAGCATCGGGGCAGAGAGGATGCGGGCTTGGCCTGGAGCAGTTTGGGGTGGGGATGAGGAGGGAGTTGGGGGAAGGGGTGGGTGGGAGGAAGGAGAACTTGTGGGGTGTGTTTTGGAGGTAGCAGGGACCTGGTTGGTTGTGGCAGGGAGGAAGAAGATAGAATCAGGGGTGATTTCTAAGGGGCGACTTAAGTTTCTTGTTGAAGAGGGATACCTTTTGTGGAAAGAGGGAAGGTGGGAAAGGTTTGGGTGCGGGATGAGATCAAGAACTCTACCAGGAGATCTTAAAGACTCAGGTTATTCATCTGTCAAGAGGAGGAGAGCAGGTCCTGCCTCTCAGGGTCGTTCTGCAAGACGAAATGAGATCATGAATGGATGTGAAGGGCATGTCGTCAGCGCTCAGGACACAGCGGTGGGGCCGGGCATTATGGTGGGAATTCTGGATGTGACACGGTTTCTGAAGGGGACAGCTAGTGCCGTCCTTTGTGTGAAAAAACGTGGTAACCACACCCCCATTCTGCTCAATGACACACCCCTGGGTCCCAATCACAGTCACGTGTTAGGGCCCTCCTGTCCCCAGCTCCTACTTCTGGGGACGTCTGATGGCAGAGCCCCTCCCTCCTCTAAGACCCTTCCCTCGAGGAAAACGGTCAAGTCGGACAGTGAGCCCCACTCCCTCTCGGCCGGGCCTCGGCGGGGAGGAGCAAGCGGCAGCTGCGATGAGAGAAGGCGATTTCCAGTCCTTCCTGAGCTGAGCCGGTGGCGGCGGGCAGGGACCGCGGCAGGCCGATGCAGTCTGACCTCTTGAAAGAATTTCTGCCAAGTTGTTATTCTGTTTAGCACCAACGTGGTGTTTGCCACTCACAAATAACAGCAACCATCATAACATGAACCAGGGCGTGTTTGACTTCTGCTGTTGAGCCCAGCCTTCGGCTCCCGGATGGAGGTGTCCCTGAAGAAGTGGGAGAGGAAGGGGTGAACTCGGAGACAGTGAGAAGGTGGGCAGGCCAAGACCGTTTGGCTCAGTGGATAGAGCGTCGGCCTGTGGACTGAAAGGTCCCGGGTTCGATTCCGGTCGGGGGCATGTACCTTGCTTGGGGGCACATCTCCAGTGTGGGGTGTGCAGGAGGCGGCTGATCGATGTCTCTCTCTCATCGATGTTTCTGACTTTCTATCCCTCTCTCTTCCTCTCTGTGAAAAATCAATAAAATATATTAAAAAAAAGAAGAAGGCGGGCAGATGTGCCCGGTCCACGGTGGTGGGGATGGCACTTCCACTAGAATATCTAATGCAAGCTTTGAAGTTCTTGGAGTATTTTTCCATAAATCATCTCACTCATCTGCCACCCGGCCTGGCCAGGTTGGGACTATCCCACTCTTGTCAGAGGCGGGGGTTCTGAGTCTCAGAGGGAGAAGGAAACGCGTCCACATGCTGGAGGCGGGACTCCAGCCTGGCTCTGTGCCCAGCCACTGTCTGCCCTGGGGAAGCTCCCCCCGATCCAGCAGCCTGGGTCCCCCTACGCCCCCTCCAACCCCCGCTCCTTCAGGGGTGGGTCTGAGTCTGTCCCACCCGGAGGTGTGGTCCCCAGTCACAATAGGGCGTGGTCCTCAGAGGCCAGGGTATTATGTGAACCGCGTTTCCGATGTTTTAGTGACGTGTGTTAGAAATAAAACCATTTCGTCCTACCACTTGGATATTTTACTTGGAGTTCATTACCTGGATACTTAATTTTTAAAAAATATATTTTATTGATTTTTTTACAGAGAGCAAGGGAGAGGGATAGAGAGCTAGAACCATCGGTGAGAGAGAAACATGGATCAGCTGCCTCCCGCATGCCCCCCCACTGGGGATGTGCCCGCTACCAAGGTACATGCCCTTGACTGGAATCAAACCTGGGATCTTTCAGTCTGCAGGCTGATGCTCTATCCACTGAGCCAAACCAGGTTTGGTGGTTACCTGGATACTTTAAACAAGATATAGCTATGTAGCGTGCACCTCTGTTTCTGTTCTGCTTTCTTCCAAATATTTTAGTGTTGACAACAGAATAATTCTCAGCCTCGTTCTTATTTTGACAGAAGCATAAGGCACTGGGGAATGATGACTGTGCAGAGTATGGTTGGAACTATTGAGTGGCTATGTGAATCAGGCCATTCTGCTACCTCTCTAGACCCTCATGGGTCAACAGAAGCTTTGGAAATGCCCTAGATCTGCACCATCCACAGTAGAGCCAGACTCATGAGTGACTGATAAATTGACATGTGACGCATGTGGCGCAAAACCTGACATTTTATTATTATTTTTTAAATATATTTTATTGATTTTTTTACAGAGAAGAAGAGAGAGGGATAGAGAGTTAGAAACATCGATGACAGAGAGACATCGATCCGTTGCCTCTTGCACGCCCCCTACTGGGGATGTGCCCGCAACCAAGATACATGCCCTTGACCGGAATCGAACCTGGGACCCTTCAGTCTGCAGGCCGACGCTCTATCCACTGAGCCAAACCGGTTCCAACCCAAACCTGACATTTTAGCATTCAAGGGCCACTCTGGCTAGTGGCTATTGTTGGAGAAAGCAATTCCAGGCCCACCCCTGCACCTACAAAATACCATATTCACGCTCGCCTCAATCTCTCTGAGCCCCCTGCCCTAGACTTGGCAGAGTGGCACGTATTAGGCCCCCGGAAATATTTGTTCAATAGTTATTTGTCGGATAAAAAAAATAGTAAAGGAATAAAGACATGGGCAAATAAACGACTGCATCTTAAGGGAACATCATCCATGGAATTACTACTTGAAGGATAACTTCATGGAAACTCTAGAGTTTGGGGGTGAGGGGGACGAAGGGAAACACCTGCACTGGCCGCTGCGGGTGGGAAACCTGGAGAGCTGTTTCCATGGGAACGGAGCCAGGTCTATCCCGCTCACATCGGCCTCCCCACTTCCTCCACACCTGGCAAAGCAGCTTCCTCCTTGGGAGTATTTCCGTGCCCTCCGGTTTCCCAGGGAGAAGGAATCGAGGGCGAGAGCTACGGGGCTGGGAAGGCTGTCAGGAAAGAGGGGACAATTGTCAGGAAGCCCCAGGGAGAGCTACTCAGACTTCCGTTCCAACCCCCTGGAAGGATTTCCTCCAGACACAGCTCAAAATAACCGCTGCCCCCAAGTATGCTGCCAGAACAGGTGGGGGCGTCGCCGGCATCCGCCGCTGGGGCTTTGTCTCTTCCCTTCCCCTTTCTGCGCTGAGGAGTTCCTCCCTTCCAGGCGAGGCTGACAGCCGGTGCCTGGGACGTTTCCAGGGTTGTGTCCCACCCAGGGTGCCTGTCCCCCGTCCCGAATTCTTTTCAGAGGCAGATGTATGCATCTAAATCAGCGGTTCTCCACCTGTGGGTCGCGGCCCCTTTGGGGTCGAAGGACCCTTTCACAGGGGTCGCCTAAGACCATCGGAAAATGCAGATATTTACATCACGATGCATAACAGTAGCAACATTTCATGGTGGGGGGGGGTCACCACCACATGGGGAACTGTATGCAAGGGTCGCGGCCTTAGGAAGGTTGAGAACCACTGATCTAAATCAAAGACTAGCCGAAACCGGTTTGGCTCAGTGGATAGAGCGTCGGCCTGCGTGGACTAAAGGGTCCCAGGTTCGATTCTGGTCAAGGGCGTGTACCTTGGTTGTGGGCACATCCTCAGTAGGAAGCGTGCAGGAGGCGGTTGATGGCTGCTTCTCTCTCGTCGATGTTTCTAACTCTCTATCCCTCTCCCTTCCTCTCTGTAAAAAAAATCAATAAAAAATATATTTTAAAAAATAATAAAATAAAAAATATATAAATGAAAGACTAAAATCTGGGCTAAGCATATCATCGTTGAGAGACAGTGGCTCCGAAGCTAGGTGGTATGTGGAATACATTTCAGGGGACCTTGTATTTCCATCGACCTTGTATGCTATATGATGTGGTACCCCACTCCTCCTTCCTTTTTTGCTGAGGTCTTTGTCCAGCTTCCTGGAGCCCACATGTACCCCTGCTTGTGCTGAGGAGGCCGGGGGCCTGGCAATGGATGCATCAGTTTTTTTCTAGCTCCACTGGAACCTCTAAAAATCAAAGAATCTTTAAATCTCAGATGCCTCAAAGGAAAGCTTTCTCCTCTCATCACTGCTGAAAGAATTGCCATTACAGTGGTACCTCGAGATACGAGTGCCCTAACATACAAGATTTTTGAGATACAAGCCATCAAGTAATCGTGCGGATTGGCCAGCTGCACATGACCCACCAGTTTACCTCGACTCGAGCGTCTTATAGTTTCCCACGCCTCAGGGTTACGGAACGAATTAAACTCGTATCTCGAGGTATCACTGTACTTTAAAATAATTTTATTTTCACTGTGTTCTAGCAAATACAGAGCTGGCCAACCTGGCCCTGGCTTGGCCAGGAGGAAACATGGAAAGCAGGAGTCAGAGGCGGCCGCTCAGGACTTTTCAGATGAATGCATCCCCGACTTCTCCTGGCCTTTAAAGGCCCGGAGCCACAGGAGAGGGACGCGGGGGCTCTTGTATCCTCTGTGGACAGGAAGTGGCGACGAGCGAAGCTACGTGATCCGGATCCTTATGGCTGTCAGAGGGAGTGGAAGGAGGTGACTGGGACTTGATGGATCGAAGAGCACCAGCCAAATGAAGTGAGATAAACAAGGCTGTGTTGTGGACTTAAAAAAAAAAAATTGACGAGTGACTAACAGCAGTGTGATACGCGCACATTCCAATCACGGCAAAGAGACTGCAAAGAGAATGCTCGTTTATATCAAGTGGCCAATGGATGCTCCCCATGACTAATCTCTAGAGAAAGGTAAGTCACAATCACAGCGAGATACCACCTCACACCCATTAGGATGGCCGCTGCAAGAAGTGAAAAGGAAACAGCAAGTGTTGGTGAGGATGTGAAGAAAGGGGAATCCTTGTGCACTGTGGACAAGAATATAAAATGGCTGAAACCGGTTGGGCTCAGTGGATAGAGTGTCTGCCCATCTCCCAGCAGGATGGGGTGATCCCACAGACCGGGCCAGAGCCCAACAGCCCCTCACAGACACCCTCAGAATGGGATGGCTTCCGCGGGCTTCTCTAGAGCCTCAGAAATCTCAGCGGCAGCTCTCGGCTTCAAGGAAGGGAAGACTAACTCAGGCCGGTTTCGAAGAAGCACATCTCCTCAAAGGCCTTGGAAATCATGACTATGACTCTGAAAATAAAATTCATTTTCAGTAATGGAGTTCTTGCCCCAGATAGGTGATCCTCAAAGAGATAAGTTTGAGAAAGGGTATCAGCAAGCTGTACAACTGGGTGCTCAAGATGCTTTCTCTCTCCATCAAGCCTGAGCTTCATCGTTCACGAAAACAGCAGCCAAACGGTGTGGACAGGCTGGCATCACCATCACCTCTTTTAAGATGAGGAAGCAACCCCTGAGAAGGGAGGGGATGGAGCGCAGAGGCTGTACAATTTCCTGCTCACCAGCAGGTGGCGCTGTTGGCCATTACCTCCTGGTAACTCTTCCCTGGTGACTTCTATGGCACTAAATTCCTCAGGTTTTTCTTCTTATTTCACTGACTAGGGGCCTGGTGCACGAAGATTCATGCACAGGGATGGGGGTGGGGGGAGGAATGGAAGGTATAGGGGAGAGTGTGGGGAGGAGGGTGGATCCCTCAGACCAACCTTCTCCAATCAGAGAGTTTCTGTCTTTGCAATCATATGAGTGAATTGTCTGAGACCCCAACCCAGTGTGATGTGTTGCTCACAGAATAATAGAGACATTTTTTTTCTTCTTTGCTTCATTGGTGGAGATTTCCTGGAAGTTTTAGGGTATCTTCCCTTTAAATTCTCCTAGACACTGATTTTACGATTTTGCTTTCCCTCCATCCCGCACCGCAACGGTAACTTGCTCCAGGCTCACTTTGCTTAGTGTCTAGGACAGGGGTTCTCAACCTTCCTCATGCTTCGACCCTTTAATACACTTCCTCATGTGGTGGTGACCCCCAACCATAAAATTATTTCCGTTGCTGCTTCATAACCGTAATTTTGCTCCTGTTATGAATCATCACATAAATATCCCACTGAGCCAAACAGGGCCAGGGCGCATCAACGTAGTCTTTGCATCCTTGTTTTTAATCACGGATGTTAGCTATCCTGCTAATTTGCAAGAGCTTTTTAAAAATTCTCTTATGGTTCCTTTTCTCTATAGCATCCTCATCTCTCTGAGGATGCTACTTATTGGTTTCTTTAAAGCAAGTTTTCTTTTGATCCTTGTTTTTTTTTCTTCCCTCTCTGTTTTCCATGTGGTAGGAAAGGCCTTTTCTCAAAAAAAAAATCTAGAACCCTAACTTTCCACTTCTTTTTAAGAGTGAGACACACACAAGAAAGACTGACTGGAAGTCCTCTGTGACTGGGTGAGGCTCAATGACGGTTGGAGTTCAACTTACGGACTGAATGTTTTCTTGGGGAAATATACTGTGTGTATGTGAGCGTGTGTGTGTGTGTGTGTGTGTGTGTGTGTGTGTGTACGTGTGTTCATGTGTTCTTCCCTCCCTCCTCGGGCAGAGCGATTGAGATTCTCCAGAGCAAGATGTTCCCATCCCCGAGTATGCGGGTATAAGGATGACAGCTGGTCTTCAGGGGGGTAGGGAAAGGGGAAGGAGGGCCTCGTCATCCAGGATGCAGCCTTTCGTGCAATTTCTCTTTTTAGTCATCACCTCACCCACGCCCTCTGCCATGCCAGGTGTCTCTGAATTGAGAGGAACCTCTGGTTCAGTTGCTTTAGAAAACAAATCTCTCCTCTCTCACCAAATTGAGAGAGAGGTGGGAGAAAGAGAGAGAGAGAAAGAGAGAGGGGGGACGGAGAGTCTTCGACCCATTCCCAACCTTCAACCAAACAGCACCTGGTCCTTCTGGGTGTTGGGTCTCTTCTGGAATAAATAAGATCACTTCTCAGTGACATACCCATCCTCAGACACAGAACCTTAATTTTTTAAAGCTTTCTCTGCTCTGTTAAGTCAACTCCCAACATCCCATATAGTTTTTTATCTTTGCATTTTGTGGTTTGGGATTATGTGTGATTTTCTAGTTTAACCAGTGATATAATCAATATTTTATTCTAATCCTTATTTAGAAGGGAAGTAAGTAAGCAGGGCCAGCCGGTGGGGTTCAGTGGTTGAGCATCGACCTATGAACCAAGAGGTCACCGTCTGATTCCTTGTCGGGGCACATGCCTGGGTTGTGGGCTCCAACCCCAGGAGGGAGCATGCAGGAGGCAGCCAATCAATGATTCTCATCATTGATGTTTCTCTCTCTCTATCCTTCTCCCTTCCCTCTGAAATCAATAAGAAATATATTCAACAAATAAATCAATAAAAGAGAAGCAGAAATGTCAACTTAAAACAACCTGAGTACACCCAGCCCTTCTTTGTCCTGCCCCCTTGCACTGTTAAACTCACACCCTCTCTGACTCTCACCTGCTCCTTCAAGTGTCATTTCCTGTTCTCTGAGTCTCCAATATCTTTCCTTCCAATTCATCCTTCACTGGTAACCCCATCTGATCGCATGCCTTCCCAGCTCAAGACTGTCCAATGTCTCTACACACCCCAAACAGAACTATGTCCTTCCCAGTCTTCTATACTCCTCCTTCCCAGTCTTATTTACCTGTATATCTATAAACTTTGTTTTTCAACAAGCATCATTGAAAAGTTACGACCTGCCGGGGAAACCTAGGCCTCTGTGGATACAATGATAAAAACATAGTCCGTGCTCTCAGTCACAGACACGGAAAAGGAGGCAGCTGTTCTCTCTAACTGACATCTGCCCCCCAGCCTTGAGTCTGTCTCTTAAAATTCTCTTCATTGGAAGTCAACCTTGAGCCACAAGCCTCCTTTATCTCCATGTTGGAATTGCTCTCTTTCACTGCCCTCATTCCCCTGAGCTCTTTTTTGTGCTGCTTGTAGAATATTGAATATAAATTGCCTCGAAGATGTCTGTCTCCCTCACCTGAGGAAGAACTCCTTCCAGGCAGGGACCACAATGATCTCTATTATATCAGGAACGAGTTTCAGCAGAAAGCAGAGACTCCATAAAAATGTATTGGGAATATCACATCTTTTTTTTTTAATATATTCTATTGATTTTTTACAGAGAGGAAAGGGGAGGGATAGAGAGTTAGAAACATCGATGAGAGAGACATCAATCAGCTGCCTATTGCACGCCCCCTACTGGAGACGCGCCCGCAACCAAGGTACATGCCCTTGACCGGAATCGAACCTGGGACCCTTCAGTCCGCAGGCCAACACCCTATCCACTGATCCAAACCGGTTTTGGCCACATCTTCTGGTTAGTGAATTCAAATACTTATATTGAGGACCTACTCTGGGCCAGGTCCCATGCTAGGCAGGTATTTTCAAGATACATTTTCTAAAAAGCAGATAAAGGAGCAGCACATTTTAACAAAGAATTTTCTAGAGAATAGCAATGAGGTAGTCCAGTGAAGCGTTCTGATGTTGCTGTTTTTTTAAATCCAAGAGAAAAGCTCAGAAGAAAAATGCGTGTAAATAAACATCTCCATTAGGGCAGTTCCTCTCAAATGTCGCCTGTCCCCAGCAAGCATTTGGCAAGAGCCGCATTGCAATCAATTCCTCGTTGAATGCTGGGACGAGGGCTGGAAATGCCATTGTTCTGCGTTGTTGATTAAAGAGGGAGTCGCATGCTTTGCATACCAGATGTGCGGGAGGTGGGGCTGGCACCTGGGCCGAATGATAGGCTGACTTATATTTTTCTCTTGGAGGCAGGGGCAGCGAGTGCACTTCGAAAGTGTGTGTGTGTGTGTGTGTGTGTTGTTTGTGTGATACTAACCTCAATCCAGGCACTTTCCATTATCTTCTTTAATTGTCACTGAGATCCTTTGGGATAAATGTATTTCAGAGGTACCTGCTGACACAGGAAGTATTTGCTTTCCTTTGTCTGTTATTGTTATTATTATTCACTAGAGGCCCGGTGCACAAAATTCGTGCACTGGGGTGTGGGGGGGGTGGTGTCCCTCAGCCCAGCCTGCACATTCTCCAACCTGGGATTAGTCGGACATCCTTCTCACAATCTGGACCGCTGGCTCCCCACCACCCGCCTGCCTGCCAGCCTGATCACCCCCTAACCACTCCCCTGCCATCCTGATCAATGCCTAACTGCTCCCCTGCCAGCCCGATTGCCCCCACCTGCCCTCCCCTGCTGGCCTGGTCACCTCCAACTGCCTGCCCCTGCTGGCCTAATCACCCACAGCTACCCTCCTCTGCTGGCCATCTTGTGGCAGCCATCTTTGACCACATGGGGCAGCCATCTTGAGTGAGGGCATGAGGGTCAATTTGCATATCACCTCTTTATGATATAGGATTTTATAATTTTGGCAGGGAAACTGCCAGCCAAGTCTCCGTGTAGGTAGACATGTCACCTTGAGACCTATCCTTCTGTCCAGGGCGGAGTAACCTAAGTAGCCTCTCTTGCTTATGTAAAGGGCAGGCCAGCAGGCAATCCATGCCCTAAGGAAGGCAATAACAACACCTGCTTTGTGGTTGACTATGTTTTCCCTCGAAATTTATCTGACTGTGTGAAGCTCGAGGTAGAAAGAGACTGCGAACATTTGCATAGGCCCAAGAAGCTCCAGGGAGCAAAGGGGTGAAGACCTTCTCTTTGAGGTTCAGCATGATTAAAAACCCTTTGAATGAATGCCTCCCCCAACTTAAATATCAGACCTACAAGAACAGGGTTCATCTCTGGACCACTCGATGTGGCTGGCACATAGTAGGTGCTCAATAAATATTACTGAATGGCCCATCCTCCAATGCTTTACCCCATATTATCCCTGCTGCCAAATTTTCTAGAATAAATTTTTACTCTTCCATTTTTTAAAAAATTAATTCTCCATTTGTTAATCTTCCTAAAAGAATTAACCGAAAGTTTCATCAGCTCCTAAAGTCCCTTTATATAGTCACACTCATTTTAAAATGATAAAAAATCATGTCCTCAAATAGAAGAGAATGTTTCCCTCATTGGTTACAACAGAGAATGTGCTACCAGATTATCTAATATTTATGCCAAGTTGTTTTTCATAAATAAGCTAAAAATACATGGTAAGCAATAAGAGGATATTTTAAACCGTGTAATATTGGAATTGTATCCAGTACTAGACAGATCCAACTTCTGATTATAGTAGTAAATGTTTCTTCCCTGGGAACTCTGATAAATGTATTCTTTTGAGCTCATATGTTGTTTGTAAAACAGATTTAAACTTGAATCTTTGAACAGCTTTAGTTGCATTCCGTTCCAGAGTGGTTTTAAGGATTTTTGTATCATTACTTTGGTGTTTTGAGAACTCTTTAAAAGATGACAGAGTTAGACACGTTTGATTGTAGCCTGTCAATAAGCTGTCAGTCTATCATTGAAGAGGAAGTCAATGCCGATTTAATTCAATTCGGCGAACGTAGATGCAGAGCCAACTCTGTGCCAGGCAGAATGATACAAACAAATGATTGATTGGCCCCTGCCTCTCAGAAGCTTCTAGTTGGGCGGGAGAGACAGGTGACGAGGGAAGTGCTGAAGTTGCTGCGATAAGGGGTCTTGGCTGTCTTTTCATCTTTTGGTCAGGAACCCATCTTTGGGAAAAAAGACCAGGACAGAACCTTTGTGCCGGACATTCTAGAAATCGCTGCCATTCTGGCAGGCCACCCTGCTACACTCTCATGTCAGCCAGGAACTCTCTGAAAAATATCAAAGTGCATTTTCCATAACATTGTTACCTTTTATTTTTTTTTAAAAGAAAATACATTTTATTGATTTTTTTACAGAGAGAAAAGGAGAGGGATAGAGAGTTAGAATCATCAATGAGAGAGAAACATCGATCAGCTGCCTCCTGCACGCCTCCTACTGGGGATGTGCCTGCAACCAAGGTACATGCCCTTGACTGGAATCGAACCTGGGACCCTTGAGTCTGCAGGCCGATGCTCTGTCCACTGAGCCAAACTGGTCAGGGCCCATGGTTACTTTTTAAATATGTTTCAGGGCGCTCTGCTAAGCACGTTCCTCACACCATCCCCGTCAATCTCATCACTGACCTGGGAAGAAGGTTCCATTGTCCTTTCTCATTTTAAATGAGGAACATGGAGTCACCAGGCCACCAGGAGGGAATCAACAGACCACTCCTCGGTGTAGCAAAGCGTAGCAATGTAGTTTACTGTTGTCATACGAAGACTGTTACCCATGCTACACCACGATTCAAGACAAAATTTCATTTATTTGTCATTAGAAATAAATATCTCACAATATATAATTACATATTGTTTTTGTGATTAATCGCTATGCTCTAATGATGTTCAATTTGTAACAACGAAAATACATCCTGCCTATCAGATATTTACATTACAGTTCATAACAGTAGCAAGATTACAGTGATGAAGTAGCAATGAAAGTAATTTTATGGTTGGGGGTCACCACAACGTGAGCAACTGTATTAAAGGGTCACGGCATGAGAAAGGTTGAGAACCACTGTGTTAAGGGAACCTAGAGACAGGGATAGTGACGACTCATTCACGCTTAGATTCCAGCAAAGCTGGGGGTGTTTGGAGCTGTGTTATGAGGGTTCACCTATAATGTCCTACATGTCATGGGTTTCGCCAGGGGCTTGACATAGTTCAGCGCTAACTACGTCGCTGCAGGAGTGGGGGAGGTGACGGTACACTTTGTAGAACACACTAGGTGCTCATGAAATCTCGAAAGCAAATAAGGGTGGAGCTTTAGAGCGCCTGTCGATGGTGAAACCAATGCCCCACCCAGCTGCCTGACTCGGGATAAATAATCATTTGGAAGACTCGCGAGCCTTTATTGGCCTTCCTATTTTAATATAGCCAGGAGATTGGGGAATGTATTTTCAAATTCCAGGCTAAGCACTTCACAAATCATAACCCACTTAACCCTCCGAACGGCCTTCGAGGGAAATGTCATTATCGGCTGGCTCCACTTTGCTGATTTGATTTCGGCCTGCTCATAATCGATTAGCCTCTAATTTGAGAGGAAACAGAGGCACAGAAAGGCTCATCCATTTGCCGAGGATACACAGCCGGGCAGGGCAGACGTGGGGTTCCCTGTTTCATTCATGGGACGTGGAATCCTGTGTCCCCTCCTCTACCTGGAGGAAGGCAGCGATTACCACGAACGCAACAAGCATCAGGCAGTGAAGAAAAAAAATGACACTTCATAAATGTTTTTAAAAAGCAGTGTGTTTTATAAATATTCAACAATTTTGCCGATTGAACATCATTGTTTAGAAAGGGAAGAGGCAGCCCCTGGCCAGGGTGGCTCAGTTGGGGGGAGCCTCTTCCGTACCCTGAAAGGCGGGGGGAGGGGGGTTATGGGTGGGGGAGGGAGTTAGACAAGGGCACGTGGAAACCCTGGAGTGATGAAAACACATATTTCGTTTGGTACCCACATAGGGGCGTGTGTGCACATTGTTAAAACTCCTCAGACTGCACCCTGAGGATCCGTGCATCTGACTATATGTCAGTGATACCGCCACATGCGTGTATAGACACACCAGCACTCTCTCTCT
>JAAGEH010000027.1:5774368-5855390 GCA_011751065.1 Lasiurus cinereus
TCTCTCTCTCTCTCTCTCTCTCTCTCTCTCTCTCTCTCTCTCTCTCTCCCTCTCCCTCCCTCCTGTACAAGTGTGCTTTCTGTTTTGCAGAAAGATTCCTCAACCATCTTAGCCTTTGGTGCGGGGGGGAGGGAGAGGGAGACTCAGTCTAACACCCAGACCAGATGAAAACAGGAGGTTCACTGTGAAACAGAATGGATCACCCCCCCCCCACCACCACCACCACTCGCCACCCCCCTCAGCCCCGGGCGAGGTCCTTGGTGCCTGGCTCAGGTGGGCGAGAGGTGGGGGAGATTTGGGGCCAGACCCCATGGGAGATCTGTCACCTCCTCTGTCTGTGCGCTGGGGTGGGTGCCCTGAGGGGGCTGAGCTCACGCGTGGACCTTCTCCTCGTCTCTGTCAATGCCCTGTGTGACTCCGCAGCCACCTGGCCGCCTCCCTCCCTCCCTCCTTCCTGGCACCTCAGCACAGCGGGTGTCTAGTTCTCTTCACGAGGAGAGATGGGCCCCACGCCCCCTGTCTGGACGGAGAAGACCTTTGCAGCTCCCTCTGCGTCTGTTCTTCATTCCTGGTTCCCATTTCACGTCCACAAATGTTTTTCCGAGGCGACCCGAGGCCTGTGCTTCTCAGGTTTTCATGCGGATGAGTCACCCAGAGATCTTATTAGAATGCCAGCCGTGACTCAGCAGGTCTCCGGGAGGGGGTGAGGGAGAGGGCCAAGTCTGCAGGTTTCAGAAGCACCCCGGCACTACCGGAGGGTCTCTTGAAGCAGAAGGCTCTCGGTGGTCTTTACTTGCAGGGCAGGGGGTATCAGAGAAAGATGAGGAAGGAAACTCAGCCATCCTGCCCCTCGGCCACCCTCCCTCCCTCTCCAGCCCTGCCCTGCGTGCTTCTTGTCACCCGCAGCCAACAGCTCTGCTTCCCGAGAGCCGTCCGCCCCCGCCCCAGCGACAGCTGTCTTCTCCTCTGAGAGAAGGAGGGAGGCAGCCTTGCTCATGACGAGCCCCCGGCCCACACGGCAGATGGGGAAACTGAGGCACGCAGCGGCCAGCAGGCTGAGCAATACATAAAGACAAGGAAAAGGGCTGCATCTACAGCCGGGGTTTTCTCAGCGGCTTCTGCGTTGAAATGAGAACACCTCCTTTGCACAGGGGCTGAGATGAAATCTTGGACAAACGGGGCTGGAGCGGGGTTCAGGGTAGCATGGGGTGAGGACGCGGGGGGGGGAGGGGCGGGTCATTGCTCTCTTCTCCACATCTTCCCGTGTCTGACTGGTCTGCGCTGTTTTCATTCAACAAACACGTACTGAGCACCGGCTAGCCTGGGCTCGGCAGTTAATCGAACACCGAGAAAGGGAGACAGACGCACAAACGAAGAACCGCCGAGCCCGGCCAGTGCTGCTCAGTGGTTGAGCATAGGCCTGGAAGTCCCACTGCCATTCCCAGTCAGGGCACCTCCCGGGTTTGGGGCTCCGTCCTCAGTGTGGGACGAGAAGCAGGCAGCAGATCAATGGCTCTCTCGCATCATTGATGTTTCTCTCTCTCTCTCTTTTCTTTTTTTGGAAATATATTTTATTGATTTTTTTTACAGAGAGGAAGGGGAGAGGGATAGAGAGTTAGAAACATCGATGAGAGAGAGACATCGATCAGCTGCCTCCTGCACGCCCCCCACTGGGCATGTGCCCGCAACCAAGGCACATGCCCTTGACCGGAATCGAACCTGGGACCCTTGAGTCTGCAGGTCGACGCTCTACCCACTGAGCCAAACCAGTCAGGGCTCATCATTGATGTTTCTCTCTCTCTCTCTCTCTCTTTTTTGGAAATATATTTTATTGATTTTTTTTTACAGAGAGGAAGGGGAGAAGGATAGAGAGTTAGAAACATCGATGAGAGAGAAACATCAATCAGCTGCCTCCTGCACGCCCCCCACTGGGCATGTGCCCGCAACCAAGGCACATGCCCTTGACCGGAATCGAACCAGGGACCCATGAGTCTGCAGGTCGACTCTCTATCCACTGAGCCAAACCAGTCAGGGCTCATCATTGATGTTTCTCTGTCCTGCTCCCTTCCTCTCTGAAATCTAGAGCAAAATATATTTGAAAAAAAAGAAATGATGAGATAAAGGGACAGATTGTCACCAAGCAGCTCCCACCTGCCAGAGGCTTTGCCTTCTTTCTCATGGGGCCCTGACAGAGGTGGGCACAGAGGCCGAGCCTGCCCGGGGGACAGAGAGGCTGGAGCAGGGCAGCCGAGCTCGGCCTTGGGCACCGGGAAGGTGCTCAGAGGGGAGAGGGCGTCAGAGGCACCCAGGGCGGAGGGCGGCTGGCAGGTGTGCGGTCGCACGGTGTGCTGGTGGCGCTGGGTGACAGGAGGGTGGGTCGCAGGGACAGGATCGGCCCCCTCCGTGCGCAGAATCCCGTCTTTGCAGCGTGTCACAGGCGTTATGTTCCCTGGTCCCAGATCCTGAGCCTCCCTCCCAGCCGGAGCGCTAATGGCCTGTCAGCCGGACGAGGAGGGAGGGGAGGAGAGGGGGAGGCCCAGGACACGCCTCGGAAGGGCTGGGAAGGCCCTCATCAAAGCCATTCTGCGGAGTGATCACAGCTTCCG
This sequence comes from Lasiurus cinereus, assembly GCA_011751065.1. Lineage (NCBI taxonomy): Eukaryota > Metazoa > Chordata > Mammalia > Chiroptera > Vespertilionidae > Lasiurus > Lasiurus cinereus. The sequence goes on from JAAGEH010000027.1 coordinate 5,776,975, forward strand.
CGTTCTGCTCGCCTTTTCCTTCTCCGGAATTGTCGCCGCAATTACCGCCTGGGGCGTGGGGGGCCCAGCTCTGCAGAGGGCAGAGCCTGAGCGGCAGTGAGGATGCTGAACCAGGGCCTGCGGGGACCCCTGGCCACCCCCTCGCCTCTCCAGCAGCACCTGGGAGGCACCTGGAGGCGGGGGGGAGGGTCAGGAGAGGGGGTAGCGCTTTGTTTTGGACCCTGTGCACCTCTGAGCCCCCCCCCACCCCATCCTGGCTGGCACACACCCACCCTCTGCGGCCCCTCCTGCGCCAGAGGCACGCGGAATTCCCCAGAACCCGGCTGCGTCCATGTGGCGGTTCCCCACCAGCTGTGGGTCTTCATGCCCAGCAAGGGCCCGTTAGGAGCACGGGTGGTCTCTCCCCGGCCCCGAGACTTCGGTTCAGACTTGGAAAGTCTCCTCGGTGAAAAGCAGTCTCCTAGCCCAAACCAGTCTGGCTCAGTGGATAGAGCATCGGTCTGCGGATTGAAAGGTCCCAGGTTCAGTTCCGGTCAAGGGCACGTATCTTGGTTGTGGGCACATCCTCAGCAGGAGGCGAGCAGGAGGCAGCTGATCGATGTCTCTCTCTCATTCATGTTTCTGACTCTCTATCCCTCTCCCTTCCTCTCTGTTAAAAAGTCAATAAGATATATATATATTTAAAAAATCAATGGGAAAATACCCTCGGGTGCAGATTAAAAAGAAAAACACACTTGGGGTAGGGGAAGGTCTCCCACAGCCCCCCACTGCCCGGGCCACCTGAGGCTGAGCCGGGCGCTGCCTAATCACCCACATAATTTCCCTGGCTCTGCGCTGGGTCCAGGTGCCCGCTCTGTCCCCTGGAAGGCGAGCCATCTGTCGAGTACCTGGCTGCTCGCTCACCTACACACAACTCCATTAGCCTGATGGCCGAAGAGGCCGCCACATAGCTTTCCCTCTGGCAGGCTTTCTGGCTGAGTGGGCCCAGGTGGGGGGTGGGGGGTGAAGAGGGGGGTTCCCCTGACCTGAGCAAGCTCTCGTCTTCCGCGGTCCTTCCTCCGATCTGTTGGATAAGGGATGGTGGAAAGGGAGGAGGTACTGTTTGCCTAGCTGTGCGATGAAGGTCAGGTCCTCTTTGCAGCCACAGAGCAGGGAGGGAGGGGACTGTGGATTTCTCTAGGGAGCACGGGCTGGTCACAGTGAGCAGCAGACACAGATAGAAAAGGCGATTCGTGCGGTGGAGCTGGCCAGAGGCGGGAAAAGGGAGGTCTCCTTTGGAAACAAAAAAAGAGAAAGCAAGTGGAATAAAATGACCACCTTTAACCCTCTAGTTCAGCGGTTCTCAACCTTTCTAATGCTGCAACCATTTAATACAGTTCCTCTTGTTGTGAATCGTAATGTAAATATCTGTGTTTCCTGATGGTCTTAGGCGACCCTGCTAGTGGTTCTCAACCTGTGGGTCACTGCTGTAAGAGCCTAAGACCATCAGAAAACACGTCAAGACCCACAGGTTGAGAACTGCTGCTCTCGTTCTTCTTCCCTCCTCCACCTTTCGCCCGCCCCGCCCCCTTCATCTGCATTTTCCTGGGGTTCAGGGTGTCTCCTGAGAGAAAGGAGACCCAGTCCACAGAGAGGGGGGCAGTGACGGGCACCGGAGGTGAAGAGGTATGTCCTCACCACCCCGCCCAAGAAACCAATCAGACAGCCCACGCTCCGATGAATTCATGCCAGGAACCGAAGACAGGCAGGAGGAGGCCGCTGCAACACAGCCAGAGCCCGAAACCGGGGCGGGGACTCCGTGTTCCCTCTCTCTCCCCCTCCACAGGCAGCCCCTCATCCATCTCGCACAGCCTGATTCCTCGTACCTGCCAACCCTCCCCTCCTCTCCCTCCCCAGGGCTGCGGCTGTGGTTCGCTGCTGTCATCTGCCTGGCAGACCGGAACCGCCTCCTCCATCAATTATCTGCTCCTTCCCATGTGGGCTTCCCCTCCCAGGGCCTTTCCAAAGGGCAAGTCCCTGGCCATTTCCCCCCATAAAACTCTCCAGTCATATGTTTTCCTCCTTTTCTCCCCAGGCCCTGCTTTTTTAAAAAAAATATATATATTTTATTGATTTTTTACAGAGAGGAAGGGAGAGGGATAGAGAGTTAGAAACATTGATGAGAGAGAGACATCCATCAGCCTCCTCCTGCACGCCCCCTATGGGGGATGTGCCCGCAACCAAGGTATAAACCCTTGACCGGAATCGAACCTGGGACCCTTCAGTCCCCAGGCTGGCCCTGCTTTTACCTCCAAAGCCCAAGATCCTTCATAACCAGGGCCCTGCGTCTTTCTCCAGCCCACACGCTGAGGATTCTCTGCTGAAAACCCGAGGCTCCAGCCACCGAAACGGCTCTTCTGCAGAATAGACCACGTGCCCTTGTGCTCCAGGGCCACGATGCTGATTGCTTTCTCTTCTTGGAGCAATTGGCCCAACTCTTCCCAAGTCCCCCTCATTAGCAATTTCCTGCCTGCACTTTAGGTCTCAGCAAAAATGTCACTTTCTCCAGAAAACCCTCATTAACCCTCCCAGGCCATCCGGCAGCTGGGCAGTTTGTTCTCTCTGCCTCCATAGCACCGCATCCACCCCCGCTGGATTCTGTAAGCTTCGCAGGGCGTTGGGGTCACCATTAGTCCTGGCCCTGAAGGAGAGAATAAGACAGGTTCAATAAAAATTAAAGAGTAAATCAACCAATGTCCCCTGGCCTGCACGGCTCAGTAGTTGAGTGTCAACCTATGAACCAGGAGCTCATGGTTCGATTCCTGGTCACGGCACATGCCCAGGCTGTGGGCTCAAAACCCAATATGGGCGTGCAGGAGGCAGCAGAGCAATGATTCGCTTGTGATTGATGTTTCTCTCTCTCCTTTCCTCTCTGAAATCAATCAAAGTATGTTGTTAAGAAATCAACAAATGCGGAAACTGGTTTGGCTCAGTGGATAGAGCGTCGGCCTGCACACTGAAGGGTCCCAGGTTCGATTCCGGTCAAGGGCATGTATCTTGGTGGCGGGCACATCCCCAGTGGGGGGCGTGCAGGAGGCAGCTGACCGATGTTTCTCTCTCATCGATGTTTCTAGCTCTCTGTCCCTCTCCCTTCCTCTCTGTAAAAAAATCAATAAAATATATTTAAAATAAAAAGGAAGTCAACAAATGTCTGTGTTTCTGATTTCCCCCCTCCTTAATCCTGAAGAGACTTATAGCTATAGTTTACTTCTGTCCCATAACCATAAAATTTTTCTTCTTACTTCATGGAATTCAAGATAAATTAGCATTTCTCCCCCTCCCTCTCTCTTTTCCCCGAAACCTGCCTGTCAAGGGAATTTGCTCATTGCATTTTGGTGGAAATTTTCATTAGTGCCTGCCCTATGCCAGTTTAGCCCTTGAGCGATGCCCACTCCAATTCAATCTCCTGAAATCAATGGGTAGTATCTCAGAAGCATAGCCTTCTTGTCTGCACCACTTATTTAGCAATCAATCAAGTGCTGCCTTGTGATAGCTCTTGTTCTCTTGTCTGAAATTGCTCTTGTTATTACTCCACATCTCACAGCTTCGGAGCGTGTCTCCCCACAATACTCTAAGTCCCTTTAGGACTTGATTATTTCTGGGTCCCTTCCTGGCTTCCCCACAAGAAACCAAGCACACTTAACAGGGAAAAAAATGTCATTCAATAATGAATGAATGAATGAAAATGCTAGGCACTCATTACAGATTAGACCTGTCTATTATTTGGCCAATACTGAAAGAGTCCACAGCAATTTAATTTGTCCAGAATTTAAGAATGACCAAGGCACATTAACTGAAACTTTAGAAGGTATAGAAAATGACCTGGCTTTAAGGCAGAAGACAAGACTTATCGAGAATAAATTAAGCCTGACAAATAGAGCAGAGGCACACACATGTCACTCTGCTGTTAGCACCCAAGAGAGGAAGAGGATTTCCATAACTGGGAGGGGATCGTTTCTATCAGGAGACCTTCTCCCAAAGTCCCCAAACCCTCACAAACCCTGTAAGGGTTGCTGGGTGGCGCAACTAAGAGGCTGAGGCTTTTATCTTACATCTGCCTTGGCCCTCTATCAAGCAATGAAAGGAACTCTGGGTTGGAGATCCAAAGACCTTAATTTTGTTTTTGAGATCAGCTATAAATGACATTGTTTTGTTGGCCATGACATTTAATGTCTCTGAGCCTCATATTATATATTTACTAGAGGCCCGGTGCACAAAAATTTGTGCATGGGGATGTAGGGGGTGGAATCCTCAGCCTGGCCTGCACCCTCTCACAATCTGGGACTCCTCAGACATCCTTCTTGCAATCCAGGACCACTGGCCCTAACCACTCTCCTGCCTGCCTGATCACCCCTAATCACATGCCTACCTGCCTGATTTGCCCCTAACCACTCACCTGTCTGTCTGATCGGCCCTAATTGCTTGCCTGCCTGCCTGATTGTCCCTAACCACTTCTGCCTCAGCCCCTGCTGCAGCAGCTTCATCCAGAAGGACATCCAGAATGATGTCTGGAAGGTCGTTTGGCTGTCTGGTCTAATTAGCCATTTTTGCTTTTATTATTATAGTTAAGGATCCCAATGCTCAGTCTGCCTACTCCTCTGCATGTTGTGATGACAAACTGGAATTGGATATGATGACACTTCAGAAGAATTTAAAGGAAAACACAAATCTGAAATATTAACATCATTATCTCAGACACATTGGCTGACTTTCTTGGGCTTCTCACTGCAGCCAAAACCCCAACACTGGCAATAGAGCCATTATGGGAATGAGTGTTTGGTAAAGCTTCGATGTGACTTATCATTGTCAATCATTTCATGCTTAGAAGTCGGTGTGGAGGAGAATGAAAGCTTGCCTGTCAATAGTCTTTTCTCTAGATCTTTCCCACAGATAATCAAGTGTTGACTGTTTATTTCTCTTTGCAAAATAATTTATTGAGTGTCCTCCAGTGCCAATATTATACTAGGTATTGAGATAAGATTACTACATCCTAATGGGGCTCATTATGTTGTAGGAAGATCCATAAACATGTCAACTCGAGTCCTTTTAATATAAATCACAGTCAGAACAGCATGGCAGCTACAAGGTGCAAGGAATAGAGATCTTGGCTTTAGAATCAGGTTGGATGTTTATAGCTTCACTAAATGTAATAAGAGCAGTTCCTGAGCGAGGTACCGACTGCCTTAGGGGTCTGGGTCTGAGAGCTGAGACTGGCTTCCCAAGCCACTCTCAGACATCAGTGTCCATCAAACACACATCTGGGGCATTTTAATATTGATCACACTATCCCCCCTCCCCTCCAGTGAAAGTGGTGTGGAGTGCTATGTCTCACCACTGCCCCAACCCACCACCACATCTCAGGGACCACAGGCACTTCAGGACCAAGGCCACACTGTATAGGCTTTGTTTCAGCACCAAGGACAGAGGCAAACGGGGCCGGTTTCTCCAGCTTCAGAAATTGTCGGTGATTTAGGGACTGAATTTAATGTCGCAGCAGTCGGTTTAAAATGTCTTATATTGGTGTCCTTTCCCCACTAAGCTGAACAGTCATACACCTGAGGCACGGGATAATTTGGATGTTGTGTGGCCTTGCCGACCTGGACTCTGAGATATAGGCACGATGTGCTTTGTAACCATTGCCAACGTCAGGATGGATATTCTTGCTCCTACACAACCTAGCTGCCTGGCTCTATGCCTACGGTTTAAAACTCCTGCCTCAAAAATTGCCTTTCCTTGCCACGGTTTATTATTTTCTGTTCTACTTCACAAATCACATTTCCAGGGGCTTAGCCAGATGAATCCTATCAACACAGTAGAACTTAATTTACCCCTGAGGCCAGAGGGCAGATTAAATATCCAGATTTTATCTGGACAGAGGAGGTAAGGATTAATCAGTGAGGTCAACAGAGCGGATGGGCAAGGACGGGCCCAGTCAGCTTTCCTCCACGGGAGGTTTCCTACGAGACTATGAGCTTCTTGGGGACAGAGACGAAGTCTTTTTTCCCTTCTGTTAAAGTACCTGATGCAGCGTAGTCATTTATTATTAAGTGACTGATAAATAAGTGAATAGTTGTAATATGTATCTCAGAGCCCCGTGTTATTTTGATTTCATTTGAATACGGTCTTAAGGTAAACAGAGTCAGAAGTATAAAACAAGATGTAAAATACAGAATGTGCACAGCTTCTATGGAGGTGCCAGATACAGCCCAGAACGAGAGGAACAACCTAGCTGCCTGGCCCTATGCCTATAGTTGAAACACATTTGGAAAGGGGAATTCAAGTAAATGGGAAAAATGGCAACTTTAAAATGAAGTACAATTCCCACCCATATGACCTGGAAAAGTTAATTAACTTTGGGTCTCCATTTCATTATATATAAGACAGTGGTGAAGCCAAAACCGGTTTGGCTCAGTGGATAGAGCATCGGCCTTCGGACTGAAAGGTCCCAGGTTCGATTCCAGTCAAAGGCATGTACCTTGGTTGCGGGCACATCCCCAGTAGGGGTCGTGCAAGAGGCAGCTGATAGATGTTTCTCTCTCATCAATGTTTCTAACTCTCTATCCCTCTCCCTTCTTCTCTGTGAAATATCAGTGTGTGTGTGTGTGTGTGTGTGTGTGTGTGTGTGTGTGTGTGAGACAGTGGTGTACAGAAGGCAAACCATTCCTGTGTCACTGTATCCTCAGAGGAATCAGAGCTTCATGCCCTCCACATGGGTACAACAGACAAGATTTTCTGACTCTTGGCCTATTCCTGCTGTGGGTCACTGGGATTTGACCAGACAGAGAACAGTCTCTGCTTTGCTTCCTCACCCTGACCTGGCACTGCTGCTCAATCTCAGGAGATTTGTATCCTGGACCTGGCTCTCTCAGCACCCTAGGACAAGGTACCTGAACTCCGTCTTTCTTCTCTGTCTCCCAGAACTGTCCAGGTGCCCCAGGAATGACACGGACCAAGCCAGGTATCCTCTACCATGTCTCATGTTTTTTTACTCTCCATGTCCTGCTGAGGTTCTCACACCTGCAGAAGACTCCCCGTCCCAAGCTCCACCTATGAAAATCAAAAGCAGTCTTCAAAGCTCATTGACTAAAGCCTCAAATTTCCTCTTACTCCTCCCAATGGCCCTTGATTCTCCCCTCCCCTCACATAGTGGTTCTCAACCCTGATCCCCCTTAGAATCACATGCGATCATCAAAACATCGATGCCTGGACCTGCCTCCAGACGCCTTACACCTTCACTTCTGGTGTTGGGGTCTGGATAGCGCTAAAGCTTTCCAAGGGATTCTGTTGGGCAGCCAGGGCTGAGAATGTGGCTACCTGAGGATAGCGTCATTTCTCCTACAGTGTTTGATGTCAAATCATGAGCCCCTTGTTGGCAGAAATGTTTACCCATTTTTCTAACTCTGTAAGAACTTCTTACCCAGAGTAGGTGCTCGACAAGCAATTGTGGAATGGCACGGTGACACTCTGTACCCCATATGGCAGTTGTTCCTGGAATGTTTCTCCCTCCCTATTGTGAGGAGGAAGGAAGACAGGAGAGTTCACCTGGTCCTGAGTCCCTGCCCATCATGCTATCAACATCCCATCCTCACTTCTACCTGCCTTGGTTCCCCTTGGCAAAGTAAAAGAGAGTTCTCCCAGAGACCCAGGATGCAAGAGGTAGAATTGCATAAGAGACAGTAAGCCTTGGGATTGACTAGGAGGAGGGGAAAGGAGCCATTCTTTCTTCCTCTTCCAAAAAACTCCTTGTCCTAGCCCCATGCTCTATACCACACACAGCCTGCACTCCAACACCTTCCAGACTGTGGGAGGTGTGAGAGGAGCTGGAACTTCTGTAGAGCTATTTTGGTGCTGCCTGAAGGTCACGTGAACTTGCGAACAAAGTAGGTGAAGCTGAAACCCAACCCACATTCTGCCTCTCCTTCCAAACCCAGACAGAAACAAGACAGGGATCCTCCAACCCATCACATCACTGATGGGGGTGTTTTGATAGCAGGAACCATAACCTTCTTTCTATGATCTTAAAGCCAGATCTACCCGACAAAGAGAAATACAGAATTGTAGCATTAAGCTAATTACGGGCTACAGAACACTCAGGGAAAAATACTTAATGTGGTTTTTTTTGTGTGGTTTGGCGTTATTTCTTAATTATGCACAAGCTGATTATCTACATATCTTGTCACTTCATTAGGGTTAAGTTGGCATCTTATTGTAAGTTGTCTTACATTCCTCTGAATGTTTTACCAGTTCCACACTGCCAGGAGTTGGTTTAATCTTTTGTTCTCTACCCACATATCAGATATATGTATTCTTTCTCTTTGTCACCACACCCAGCACAATAATGCATATGTATGACTACGTGATATTACATTCCTATGGTCACCATTACAACATACCACAAACTGGGTGGCTTAGGCCAACAAACATGTATTTATTTTGGTTCTAGAGGCCAGAAGTCCAAATGCCCGGTGTTGACAGGGCCATACCCATCGGAAGACACCAGGGAAGGATCTGTTCCAGGTCTCTATCCTTACTCCTGAAGCCTCAGGTGTTCTTTGCCTTGTAGGTACATCCCTCCATCCCTCCATCTGCACATGGTATTCTCCGTGTCTTTGTATCATCTGTCCTCTGGGCATGCTTTTCTCTGTGTCCACATTTCTCCTTTTTATAAGAACATCAGTCATATTGGATTAAGGCTCACTCTCATGACCTCCTTTTAACTTGATTAGCTCTATGAAGACCCTATTTTCATGTTCTGAGGTCCTGGGAGTCAGAATGCCAGCATGTCTTTGGTGGGGGAACTCAACTCAACCAATAACATGTCAGTTCTTCACTTCCCTTCTATTAGTATACAAGTGACCAAAATACCTTACATAATTGGCTAAATGATGAATTCCAAAATTCATTTGGGTCATTGTCTGTAAACACGCAATTTCTGCTTCTTGGGACCTGTCATGGTGCTGTTGAATATCAGGACACCGGGGTGCCTCAGCAACCACCTGTCTCAACCACCTGCCTGTGATGGAGCAAGTCTCCCCTGTAACCTTCAAGACACACGGCCACCCAGCTCTGCTCACACCCCCAGGCCAGGAAGCTTGTTGAGGTCTATTCCTTCTGTGATCAGTTCTGCCTGTGAAGAAATTCTTCCTTAGATTGGACCCAAATCTCCCCAGTTCTGCCCCCAAAGAGTCAGACTCCTAGTCCTGGGCCACAAAGAGGCCTTCAGATATTTCAGGGGTGTGGGGGATGTTATGTCCCATCTGTTCTCTATCCCAGAACCAAACAACCTCCATTCAACCAGCACACAAGATTGGAGATGTGATCTGCACAGAGCAGAAAGAACAGTTTTATCCTGTTGTATCTCTTCAAGAAGTGGCGGGAAATTGCATGAACTCTCACGGCAGACACCGTTCTAGCTCTAGCTTCCCTTTTACACAGTCATGTTCACTTTGTATTTCAGAGTATGCATGACCAAGGTGTACCACGATTCGCTCGTTTTCAACGTTTACTAACCTCAAGAAAGCCTTTGGTTAGGTGCTCTAATCATCATTACATGGTGTCACCGCATCAAGCTAACCTTAGAGGGAGCCTGGTCTGTGGTGGCAATGAGCTGGGCACTGTACAAAACAAGAATCCATTCCTTTCAGACCTCAGGCTGTGTCCAAATTGCCTGAATCAAAAATGTAGGCGGGTAACTATTGGATTTGTACCTTGGTAGATAATTTAGGTCCAAAGTAATGATCTTTCCAATGAGTCCTGTCCCTTGGCTAGATTCAATAAGTGGTGTTAACCTGTGGAAACTCCGTGCAAATCCCTTGGCAGTGATATCAGAATTTCTGGTCACCTCCTCCTTCTCTGCTTGTGTTCTGTTTGTACCCTTATCTCCACGAGTCCATATTACGTGCAACTTGCAAGCCCTTGGGATATAGATAGGAGACATCAACAATTTGTTATCATCATCCTTTGAGTTTGTTAAATATCATGGACACTGTATTCAATCCTTTTCAAATAAGGAGTCATTTAATCCGCACAATTCTGGAACATAGGTACGGTTATTATCCTTGCTGAAACCATGACGAATTGAGACTTCATGAGGTTAAACACATGGCCTTCATTGATTAAATTGTGGTATATCAGTACATTACCCAGGACTTAAAAAGAAAGCGATATATTTATGTACTGACATAAATACATATGCAGGATGTAATGGGAAATAACAAGTTGAGTAATAATAGTAAGATATAGCCATTTGAGAAAAGTATTTTTTTTTATATGACAATATTCCTTGGTTCCTTTTGGATATGACCTGGGATGGCAAGCTGAAGGCTGAGCAAATGAGTGAGCATCTGTGCCTTTTTCAGCAAAGATGGAAATGGGTAAGGGAGAGCTGAGACAGAAAGCTCGGGCCCTGAGCCAATCCTGTCCTGACGGCAGGGCATTCTTGTCCTGATTTACGTCATGGAGCTCCAGGAAGCCCCACAGGAAGGAAGAACTTGGCCGTGGCCCCAGACTAAGAAGCTAGCCTTGATTTCAGAACGGGCCAACCCTTTTCCTGCAGGCTGGTGGCTTCCCATAGGAGCATTCCTCAGGCCCACGGTGCTCCAATCACAGCCTCCCCTGTCAGCCCGTTAGCCTGAGCCCAGCTTCTCTCCATGTTTCTGATTCCTCCTATGCCTCTGAGCTTGGTCAGACCAGTCCTGACCCTTTGGAAAATCCAGGGACCAATGACTCAGCCTTTCCCTTCCTCATTCCACCCCACCATTCATGCCCAACAGTGATGCTCCCAAAAGACAACCACATAAGGAAGAAAAAAAAAAGGGAGGTAGGGGGGTGGGAGAAACAGGCATGGGATAGGGAGGGTAGAGTTCATGTTTAAGAATAGCCTTTCCAGCCCCAGTGGAGTTGATGAGCCAGAGCTGAGCGAACGTCTTATCTGATGTCCGGGATGTATCTGCCACGGGAGGGGAATAGAAGGTCAAGCTCTGGCCGGGAGACAAAACTCTCCAATGAGAAGCCCTCAGACACGTTTTATAAAGATCCGCAGAAGAACTATGTTGAGGCTTTCTCTCCATTGCCTTTCAAAGAGAGGCTGTTTAGGGCACAACTGTAGACGCTGCCTGAGAGGCTGGAGAGATGCCCAGGAGGGTCTCATTCTAGGGTGGGGGGGGGGTTACACAGCAGTTGAATGAAACACGTGGAATGAACTGTTCAGGGTGGCGAAAAAGAGTGAAGCAAAATTACCCCTTTCTCTCCACCCCACCCCCTCCCTCCTCCCTTCAACCTTTGCAAGTTATTCCAAGATCCTGGGAAGATAACGCAACCTGGATTTACAGGTCGGGCTGCAAAGAGCAGAGAGGGAGGAGGTGTCTAGAGAATGACTGGAGGAAGAGTTGGAAGCACTTCACGAAGTTAAGTCTTGTTAAGGACTCCAGCTCTGGGGTTAGATGTGTGTCTAAATTCTGGCTATGTCACCTATGAACTGTGCGACATAAGCATCCCTTGGCGTCCGCGAAATGGGTCATCCACCTGGTAGATGGCCCTGAGGGGTAGCTGAGATCATATACTCATGCTGGTGATGAGTGTTGCTGTTATTGTTTTCTGAGTCATTAACTCTGTTCTAGACCTAGAGCAGCACAGAAGATGTCTAGACAGAGCATCTAGGAAGAAGGCTCAGGCATGGGAGGGTGTCACCGGGTTTGCTCTGGGAGGCGGCACTCAGACCTGTCGTACTGAGAAGAGTCAGGGGGGTCTGTGACTCTGTTTGCTCTCTTTCCCCCTTCCCCATCAACATTTGCTTTAAGGATGGTTGTTTACCTTTACAGTGGTACCTTGAGATACAAGTGCCCTAACATACGAGATTTTTGAGATACGAGCTGTCAAGTGAGGGATTTTTGCTTTGAAATACGAGCAACATTTGAGATAGGAGTAATCAATCAGATCAGCCGGCTGCACATGACCCATCAGTTTACTGGGACTCAAGCATCTCATAGTTTTCCATGCCTCAAGGTTACAGAACGAATTAAACTCGTATCTCGAGGTACCACTGTATATCCAAATGGAAGCTAATGTGTTAGAGCCACTAGCCTGCGAACTCCTTGGTTTTTGGTTCTGTGTTTGGGTGGAACTAGGGGGTTGGCTAATGATTAAAGAAAAATAAGGAAGAGCAATAATGACTAGGAATGCATTTGAAGGCAGAGAGAATTCCCTCACCGAACCATACTCCCTAGGCAGTGAGGTGTATATGACCTGAGACCAAATCAGGGGCAGCACCTTTAGGACCTCATTAAGGACTATAAAGAGGGAGAGTATTGAGATGGCCCTGGAGAAGTTTGGGGAACCCAGACAGTGTCCCTCCCTTTTCCTCATCACTTTCCTCTCTTAACCTAGCGTATTCTCTCTTTCTTTGTGTTTCTTTTTCAGAGAGTTTAACTAGGTATCTTTTTTATTATTATTGATTTCAGAGAGGAAGGAAGAAGGAGAAAGAGACAAAAAACATCAATGATAAGAATCACTGATCGGCTGCCTCCTGCACGCCCCCTACTGGGAATCGAGTCTGCAACCCGGGCAAGTGCCCTTGACCAGAATCAAACCCAGGACCCCTTCCGTTGGCAGGCCAACGCTCTATCCACTGAGTCAAACCGGAGAGGGCTCTATGTGTTTCTTCTAACCAATGGCTTTGAAGTCACCTCGTAAACATTGTTCAGATCTCACAGGCAGAAAATCATTCTCTCTGCCCACTGAGTGAGCATGAGGCTGACATTTCTCAGGGCCTTTCGTGCCCTGCTCCATCCTCCAAACCCCTGAGCTCAGACAACAGGCATCTGCCTGGAGCTCACGCAAGCCTGGCCTCTCTGCAGCCTTGGGCCACAGGGCAGCCCGAGAGAGAGACAGAAAGCAAGGAGCCTGCTTCATTCCTTTTAGGGTCTGCTGCCTAATCAACGAACACCATGGTCAGGCTAGAGACGAGGAGGGAATTGAAGGAAAAGTAGCAGAAAAAAAAACATAGACATAGTACTGTTTATTTTCCACATTTTAAAATCTGTTTTGTTCTCATGTCTGAACTAGTGTCCTAGGGCTATTGTACCAAAGTACAGTGGTACCTCGAGATACGAGATTTTTGAGATACGAGCCGTGGAGCAAGCGATTTTTGCTTTGAAATACGAGCAACATTTGAGATAGGAATAATCGTGCGGATCGGCCGGCTGCACACCACCTACCAGGTTACCACGATTCGAGTGTCTCATAGTTTCCCACACCTCAAGGTTACAGAACGAATTAAACTTGTATCTCGAGGTACCACTCTACCGCAAACTGGACAGCTTAACAACAGAAATGCGTCCTCTCCGAGTCCTGGAGGCCGGATCTCAGGGACCAAGGTGTCAGCAGGACCAGGCTCTCTCCAAAGGCTCTAGGGGAGAACCCTCCCTTGCTCACTCGCTCCTGCTGGCTTCCTGCAACCCTGGGTTTTCTGTGGCGTGTAGATGTGTTGCTCTGGACCTCTGATCTGTCCTCACCTGGCCTTCTTCCCTGGTGCATCTCTGTGTGTCTTTTCTGCTTCTGATGAAATCACCAGTCATTGGATTCAGGGTCCACCCCAATGTAGTATGACTTCATCTTAACCAGTTATACCTCCAAAGACTCTATTTCCCAACAAGGCAATATCCCGAGGTTCTGGGTGGACCTCTGCTTTGGGAAGACGTCACAACCCACTCCAACATGACTCGCAGGGTCTTGTCCTCTAACTGGCCCCTCTCAGAGAGGCTCGGCTGCAACCACAAGAGAGTACCAAGCCTTCACCTCCCTCCTCTCTCCTCTTCCTCCAACTACTCAGGGGTGGAGACTTCCTCCCCAGCCTGGAAGAGTCAATTCAAATATACTCGCTACAGATTGTGTCTTTTTTTAAAAATATGTACTTTATTGAATTTTTACAGAGAGGGATAGAGAGTTAGAAACATCGATGAGAGAGAGACATCGATCAGCTGCCTCCTGCATGCCCCCTACTGGGGATGTGCCCGCAACCAAGGTACATGCCCTTGACTGGAATCGAACCTGGGACCCTTCAGTCCTCAAGCTGACACTCTATCCACTGAGCCAAACCGGTTTCGACCCAGATTGTGTCTTTTAAGAGACATTCCCTTGAAAGCAGAGCCTGGAACAAAGACTGGGCTACAAGTGGTTTATCTGGAAGGTGATCCCAGGAAGCACCTGTAGAGATGGGAATAGGGCAGGACAGGACGTCAGCAGAGGGTTTGCTGTTGATCAGGAAGCCATAGCCAACGGGGGTTCACTTCCATGGAGAACGTCTGGGAGACTTTGTAGAACAACTTCAGAGCTGTTCCACCTGAGGGGTGAGGAGCTTGAGGGGTCTATGCCCTGACTCTCATCTGTTGTTAGCTGAGGACTGCTCCCAGGAGTGCTGGCTCGCCTCCCTTCAAGCCAGCACCACCCACAGACTGAGCTCACTCCTGGGACCAGAGAAAGCTCCAAGGCAGAGAGAGTCCCAAAGGCTTCTAGTAAGGAGCAGAGGCTTATTCAGGAAGCAGGACTGTCAATAAGACAGAGGTACCGACAGGATCTGCCACCACAGGAAGCCACCTTCCTACCCAGGACTCTCCGGGTTCCTGTTTCATAGTAGGTGCTCATGTACATGTTTGCCAGGTTGAAATGGCCCAGATCATTTGAATCAAGAGCAAAGAACATCAATTCAGTCACTAGACAAAGGTGGTTTTTTTTTTAGCATTTATCTCACACCACATATTGTGCTAGACCTTGAAGATGCCAACCCTGTGTAATTTTGTGTTTGGTACAGAATTATTACTTTTAACCAACCATCAGCCAATCCTGGCCTTCATCCGCTACAATTAGCCAACCCCCCTGAGGTCCCCAGCAGAGGTGATCTTAGCTGAATCCAGAAAAACAAGCTCTGTGTCTCTGATGGTGAGGATTCTTTGTAGATCCTGGGAGGAGAGTAACATTTCATGCTCCCTCGTTACTTTTTTATTATGCTTTCCAGTCCTCAAAGTCACAGAGCTGAATAGTCTCCCATTGGGTCATCTGAACCAGGTGTGACAAAGAGATCCCAGACCTTGGCTGGCCTCTGTCCTGGATTTCTACCAGTTTAGGGAGTTAACTTGGTGAATCTGAGCTTCACTATTGAGTAGACAAAAGAGAAAATGCTGGTACTCTTGATATTGAGACTTTATCTAACCATATTCCCTATACCCCAAACTATCCTGGACCAGTGGGCTTAATGCTCTTGTTTTAATTCTATCTATCTATCTATCTATCTATCTATCTATCTATCTATCTATCTTGATTTCAGAGAGAGGAAAGGAGAGGGAGAGAGAGAGATAGAAACATCAATGATGAGAGAATCATTGATCAGCTGTCCCCTGCATGCCCCCTACTGGGGATTGAGCCTGAAACCCAGACACGTGCCCTGGCCAGGAATCCAACCATGATCTCTTGATTCGTAGGTCGATGCTCAACCACTGAGCCACACCATCCAGGCGGTGATGCTCTTCTTGGCGAGGTGTCTGCATACAGAAACTCTTCCTCCGGGCTCAGTCCCTGCTCCAGGACAATTTGCTCTCTCCCGGTCTCACACATACAGGGTCTTCCTGTCCCCTGTCCTTGTGGAGTGAACCAAGCCCATGGTTGTTCTGGAATTGTTCAGACCATTCCAGAAACTCCCTTCCCACACACTACAGCAGAGCATAGTCTAGCGAGCCATAGGCCCCAGGGGCAGGCTTGTCAGAGAGCAGAGCAGACTCAGCCGTGGAGCCTGCCCCTGTCCCTGCACACAAAGGCGCTCCCTGTCTCCCTCCCTCAGGCCCCGGGTGTGCGCTGTCAATATTCACCCCCTTCTCCCTCTCGGCAACGAAAAGAGCAATTTGCCTGGCAAACAAGAGGGAGAGAACAGATTGCGGCTGCTCATGAAAGCTCTGGCCCAGTAGAGTCTGATCTCCTTGGCCCCCTCCTCTGAGCTCAGGGGGGGAGGGGGTTACGGATGGAAATGTGTTTTCTTCCTGAAACGTTACTGTCTACAGAAGCCCCAGAGACCAGACTTGTCTGTCACCCTTTTCCTGACCTACAATCAGAGAGAACTGCCTTCACTTCTTTGATCTTATGTTGTTTCTCCATCTGGAAACTTAAAAAAAAAAAAAAAGACTAGCCGAAACTGGTTTGGCTCAGTGGATAGAGCGTCATTGGTCTGCGGACTGAAAGGTCCCGGGTTCGGTTCCGGTCAAGGGCATGTATCCTGGTTGGGGGCACATCCATAGTAGGGGGCTGTGCAGGAGGTGGCTGATGGATGTCTCTCTCTCATCGATGTTTCTAACTCTCTGTCCCTCTCCCTTCCTCTCTGTAACAAATCAATAAAATATATTAAAAATAAAAAAAGACTAATAGTCTCCTAAGTGGACTGTAAGGGTGTATACATGTATAAATATGAAGGCATTTTGGAAGAATCACCTTTCATATCCTCTCTCCCTCCCCCCACCCCCACTCTCTCTTTCCATTTAAACAACTCAATCCTCCTCCAGCCCTAGGTCCGGCTTTAGCTGCCACCCATCTCTTCTCTCCCCTCTGAAGCCGAACCTGCGAAATGTTGTCTGTATTTATCCTCATTTCCTCACCTCCCACGGCTGCCCCCTCGGCGCAGCACACGACAATCTGGAACCGCGTCACTCCCCGACACAGTTCTCGCCGCCCGTGACCCTGTTGCTAAATCCAACCCATGCGTTTTGATTGGATGAAACTTTTAATGCATTCGTTATTGTCTAATATGACTTATCCCCCCTCCTTACCCTCCACCCCCAGCTGGTGACTCATCCTTCATGTACTGAACTCTCTTTCCTGGGCATCCGAATATGACTGACTCTCTCTGGTTTTCCCCTGTGTCTGGATGATCCTTCTCAGACCACGTCCTCAGCCCCGCATGAAATGTCAGCGTGCCTCATCACTGGTTTTCCCGGGAGTAACTCCCACGCGGCCAGTCTGTATCTCGCGCTCACATCTGTCTCCAGAGGGGCAGGCCCATTTCCCCAGCAAGTCCCTCGGACTCGGCATCGTTCCCTCCCACTCCACGGTTCCTTTTCCTGATCCTCCTCCAGAGAATGGCTACCTGAAGGCCCATTCCCAAGCGGGAGTCCATGAGTGGTTCTGGTTTCTTTCTCTCCCTGACCTTATCTTCCTGATCAGTGCCCAAGTCCAGCTAGCTCTTTCTCCATCCATCACCTTGTTTCCCCTCCCCCCACGTAATCTCCCCCATGGCCGGCCCCACTCCCATTTCTTTGTCCCAGTGTCTGTCTGTGACACTCTCCTACGTGGCCTCCTGGCCCCAGCCTTACCGTCTCCCAATCTGCTCTCCACGCTGCTTCCAGAACCATCTGTCTAAAATGCAGACCTGGTCATGACATTCCCCTTCTGCAAACAATGCAATGATTTCTCCATGGCCGCCAGGATTAAGTTGGTTCTGCTTCCAGAACCATCTTGCTAAAACGCAGACCTGGTCATGACACTTCCCTTTCTGCAAACAATGCAATGACTTCTCCGTGGCCGCCAGAATCAAGTTCAAACTCAGGGGGGTGGTATGGAGGCCCTGCTTGTGCTCAGCCCTCTGCAGGTCACCCCTGGAGCTCTGTGCTCTGTGTCCTTAAGACACACTCGCCCCAGGGAGGGGCGCATGGTGTGCTGAGGGAGATGGTTATCACGGCACCACAAACCAGTCGGGACCCAATTTTCCTATTTGGTTGAAAGAAAGGTGGTGGCAGCAGGGAGTTAAAAGCATTTCCGGCAAGTCTCCTGCTCTGCGGGCTCTAAGGAGAAGGCCCTGGTTATTGTCACAGGCCTGGAGTGTGGGCCTGCTTCACTTTTCTGTTCCCACAGCTGTGCCCTTCGCTGAAGATGCTCTCTCCTCCCGGGCAAATACATACTTACCCACTGAGTTTGCATTGGAAAGCTACCGGAGAAGTGCTAACATTCGCTGTGTCTGGGCGGGCAGGATGATTGGACTCAGTAATGTTCTTTTTTCTGGTTTTTATATTTTTACATGGAACTTGTACTTTTTAAAATATATTTTTATTGATTTCAGAGGCCAAGGGAGAGAGAGATAGAAACATCAACGATGAGGGCGAATCTCAAGCAGCTGCCTCCTGCCACCCCCACCCTGGGGATCGAGCCTGCAACCAGGGCTAGGTACCCCAACCTCCTGGTTCATAGGTCGATGCTCAACCACTGAGCCACACCAGCTAAGTGAGCTTGTGTTATTTTTAAGAAGAAGAAACAGCATAAGAGACCCCATCTGAGGGTGACAGTAGTAGCACGAAGCTGAATGATGATACTTTTTAAAAATATATATATTTTATTGATTTTTTTACAGAGAGGAAGGGACAGGGATGGAGAGTTAGAAACATGGATCAGCTGCCTCCTGCATGCCCCCTACTGGGGATGTGCCCACAACCAAGGTACATGCCCTTGACCGGAATCGAACCTGAGACCTTTCAGTCCACAGGCCGACGCTCTATCCACTGGGCCAAACCGGTTTCGATGGTGGAGTGATGATACTTTTAAAAGGAGATTCCAGTCGGGAACATGGAGGGGACAATGACGTGAGGAAAATGCTGCTTTCATTCAACCCACAGGCAGCGATTGCCTGCCAGCCCCAGGTGCTACTCTGGGTGCTACCAAGAACCAAAGCAGGAGCCAGGGCTGGGGCCCCAGCCCCTTTCCCCACACACACACCCTCTGGGGGATAGAGCAGAGCAGGGGGAGGGCACGGAAAGGTAAGAATCAGGTGCTGCTTGACGCCCATTATCTCCATCAGCCCCCACCAATCACCCAACGAACAAGCCAGTTTTTCAAAGTGCCTTCTGGGCCGAAACTGGTTTGGCTCAGTGGATAGAGCATCGGCCTGCAGACTGAAGGGTCCCAGGTTTGATTCTGGTCAAGGGCATGTATCTTGGTTGCGGGCACATCCCTGGTGGGGGGCATGTAGGAAGCAGCTGATCGATGTGTCTCTCTCATTGATGTTTCTAACTCTATCCCGCTCCCTTCCTCTCTGTAAAAAAATCGATAAAATAAAGTGCCTTCTGCACAGTTTAATGGATGAAAGTGTTACCCTTGCGTCCCTCCATAGTAGCTCTAGAGCCGATACCTTCCCCACCGTCTGCAGCCTCACTCTACTGGTCTGTAAAGTAAGGAAGGCGGCCCTAGCCAGTTTGGCTCAGTGGATAGAGCGTCGGCCTATGGACTGAAGGGTCCCAAGTTCAATTCCAGTCAAGGGCACATGCCTGGGTTGCGGGCTCGATCCTCAGTAAGGGGCATGCCGGGGGGCCGCCGATCAACGATTCTCTCTCATCATTGATATCTCCCTCTCTCTCTCTCTCTTTCTCCCCCTCTCCCTTCCTCTTTGAAATCAATACGTTTGATTTTAAAATAAATAAAGGGGGGTGTTGATACCGGGGTCACTGATTCACCTTCTCCCCGGGACATCCGGCTCTGGCCAAGCCTGGGAACCCATTGCCCCCTGGAGCTGGACTTGGCCAGGCGACCCTTTTCCTGCGGCTCCCGAAGGTCACAGAGGCGAGAATTTTTCATGAAGAGCAGGCGGGTGCGAGGGCAGGGGAGCTGCGGGGAGATGACAGGAGGTAGGCGCAGGCTCGCTAGGCCGGGCACGTCCCAGCTGCAGTGATGGATGTGCTCAGCCTCCGTGGTTGGCACCGACCTGTCAGCCCTTGATAAAGAGCTCGCCCAGCGCTGCGCTAATAGGGGCCAGGGAGGACGGGATGGGGCGTGGACATGCTTCCTGCCAGCCATCTGGACAGACAAGGCGAGCAGACAGGCCCCGAAGGGCAGGGGCCGCCTGGGTTCTTCCTGTTGTCTCTGGTGACTTTTCCCTCTCATCCACTAGACCTTCCTACAGCAGGTGGCCCTGGACATCTCAGCCAGAAGGGACTCCAGAGAGAAGATGAGGAATATATGGTCTCAAACCCAGAGCAGACACCAGGGGGTCATGGGGTTGGCAAGCCATTGGGAGAGGCTGGGCATGTCGGAGAACACAGGGGCCACCAAGAGGGCAGTCACGTGACAGCGGCAGCCTCTCAGGAAGAGAAATGCAGCGCCACTGAGCTGCTGGGTAGACTGTGGGGGGCAGAGACAGAAGGACACTTGGGAAGGCGATTCAGAAGTCCAGCCTGGTGGTGAGGGAGGATCAGCCCAGGCAGGGACATGGGGGTACGGGGGGAGGGGGAGGGGGTCTGGTGTGAAGACACTGGGATGGTTAGGACACAGTGGTTTCGAAGATACCTCTCACAGGTTCTGAGGCCCATCCCCGCACTGACTACCAGAACTGGGAGAGAATTGATTCGTTTTCCACGTTGGGGCTAAACTTGTTGGCCTTGGAGGACAGAGAGATGTCTAAGGCAGTGTTCACATGGAAGGTTGGACTCTGGAGGACTCATTAGAGAACAGGATGAACACCAAAGATGGGCTGGTCTCAGAGGGACGGCTGCTGGGAGCTTCTCTGTATTTCTATGGTCTTTGGGTTTTTGAACTTCATCTTTATTGTTGAAAATATTACAGATATCTCCCTCTCGCCCCTCCCCTCCCCCCACCACATTGACCCTCTCCACCCACTCTGTGAGCTCCTTAATGAAGAGCTAATGGGGACTGAAATTAATCTGGTCTGGTGCTCAGTGAGAGGAATAGAAAGCAGTCCTCGGGCCTGGGTTCCTACATGGATCATTTCAAGTTCCCCAGAGTCTCTAGAGATCACGTCTCACCCTCCAATCCCTCCTCTTTTGCTCTTCACCCTGAGATGCGAGCCACACCCCTCCTAGGTCTGGTGTCATGGCTCAAGGGGATCTCCATTCGCACTTTCTAGGATGAGAAAGAGGCTTCTTCTCTAAGGTATCTACTCTCCTAGCCCATGACTGACGGAAGGGCCAAGTAGCTTCTTGAGAAGTCGAAGGGACACCCCTGAGGGTGACCTGACCTCATGTCAATCTCTGAGGGCAAAGGGCGGTGCTGTCCACGTGCCCTCAGCCACCGAGTGACGCCCCCTTCTCCCCCTTCTCCAGCGGATCTGTTGTGGGTAACCTGGGCTTTCCAGAACAAGAGGGAGAGGAGTTTAATCTTAAGGGGAAAGAAGAACCCAGAAGAAAACACAGACCCCTCTAGAGCGGCTAGCACGTGCAGGGGGGTCAAATGGCCTTTGAGACCCAAGGATGCTGTGGGGCTCAGGTGGGGGGAAGGACCTCTATACCTCTTAGGTCCGGTTTTAGAGGGGACAGGAATGGGGAACCATGAGCGTTTAGTAGAAGAGAGGAGACAGACGCTAAGTAATCCGGGGGCAGGTCTGGTCTGGCTGTTCTCAGAGTTCCTCGACACCCTCCTGCTACAACCCCCTTTGGTGGCTAGACGGTTTCCTCCTCTTCATTCAGTAGCCCCCCTGGGCCGGAATGTTTGGGTTCCAATCTCAGCTCCATCTGTCTGATGGCCACACCACACTCTGAGCCCCTCGAATGGGAGAGTCCCCATCCTGTTCTTTGAAACGGTGGACCCAGCACCATGCCTGGCACCGAGGGGCTGAGGAACTAGGAAGCTAAGGCATCCACTCTGGAGCCAAGCCACCAGGGTTGGGATCCTGGCTCTACTGCGTATTGCCTGTGGGCGAGAGTCTTCGTCTCGATTTCTTCATCTGTAAGATGGGACCATAATGGCACCTACGCTGCTCTCCTAGAGTGGATGTGAGAATGAAATGGGCTCATCCGTGTATCATGTTTCGAACAGTGACTGGTTCTCAGGAACAGTCCACTGTTACCACTACTGGCACTTTCCCTGGCACTGCAGATGCATTATTTATTGGCTGGTGGTTTTTGTTTGTTTGTTTGTTTTTGTTTGTAAGACCTGCACATTAAGCAGAAGGAGTTGATTAATAATTTCTCCTCCGTGCTGGGGCTCGTGAAGAATCCGTGATGAGGTGAATTAATGATCACACAAACAAATTATATTCAGGGTTTCCTATAGTAATTTGGCGCAGACAGATGAGCTCTGAAGAGTCAAATTGGCTCATTAATCTCTGCTCCGAGGCCCCGAGGTAAGGGAGACTCATTCAGCGAGAAGCGCCATCCGCAAGGGAATTTGTTTTCGACAACGGGGATGGGCTATTTTTCACCCTCGGCTTCAGGTGACATGTTTTGATTTTGTCTCAGGCTGATGGAGAGGGGGAGATTCTAGGAAAACTCGCAGGAAGTGGCAGAAAACAAACGTTGCGGGTGGGGTGGGGTGGGAAGTCACTGCCTGCTAGGACTAAGGCCTGAGGGTCAAGCCACTTGATCTAGTTCACGGCCAAGTCACAACCACCACCAGCAGCAGCCTTCCATGCGGGGAGATTCGAGGCAGGGTCGCAAGGCAAGCTCACTCACCCCAGAGTAAAACCACCCCGTGCGTGGTCTGTGCCAGGCTGCCAGCTGTGCCCACAGGGACAGGCACGTCCGTCTCCAAGGTCAGGGTCCAAGGCTCCAACGTCTCTGTGTCTCCTGCTGAAAGGATGGTAACAGCTTCCATTTGTGGGGCGCTTAGGACCTGCGGCCCATGATGCTCGACACTGAACACAGATTGCTTTGACTTCTTTTTTCTTTTCTTTATATTTTTTATTGTGTTACATGTGTACATATCTCCCCATTGCCCCCCTTCCCAGGCATACCCCAACCCCCCAGTGTCTGTGTTCATTGGTTATGCTTATATGCATGCATATAAGTCCTTTGATTGATCTCTTATCTACCCCACCTCTCCCTAACCTTCCTGCGGTAGTTTGACTGTCTGTTTGTTGCTTTACTGCCTCTGTAACTATCCTTTTGTTCATCAGTTTATAATGTTCTTTATTCTCCACAAATGAGTGAGATCATGTGGTGTTTCTCCTTCATTGACTGGCTTATTTCACTAAACATAAGGCTCTCCAGTTCCATCCAGGTTGCTGCAAATGGTAAGAGTTCCTTCTTTTTATGGCAGCATAGAATTCCATTGTGTAGGTGTACCACAGTTTTCTGATCCAGTCATCTGCTGACGGGCACCTAGGCTGTTTCCAAATTGTAGCTATTGTAAATTGTGCTGCTATGAACATAGGGGTGCATAAATCCTTTCTGATTGGTGTTTGTAATTTCTTAGGATATATTCCTAAGAGTGGGATTGCTGGGTCAAAGGGGAGTTCCATTTTTAGTTTTTTGAGGAAACGCCATACTGTTCTCCACAGTGGCTGCACCAGTCTGCATTCCCACCAGCAGTGCACATCCGCATCCACATGCTTTGACTTCTCCTCACAAAAACACTCCGAGGCAGAAAAAACAACAACCCATTTTATGGATGGGTCTACTGAGACCCAGTGATTTCCCCTGGACCCACATCTAATCAGGCTTCGAACCCAGGCAGTACGACCCCTCCCACACCACACTCGCTGCTGTACACAGGCATCCCATCTAAGCAGCAGCCACGTAAATGCTTCGTTGTTTGTAGGGTGGATGAATGAATACACACTTAAAGTGAATACACATATAACGAGTGGATGAAGCTGCTGTCAGATGGAATCTAGACCCATTTCCGGAGGCTCCCTTCCATGGGGTCTGGGCTCCATGAACAGATACTGACAGGGAGATGAGTCTACCTCTTCTCGGCCTTCTATTGGATGATGAAAGCAATACTTCGGCTTCCAGCCAAAACCGGTGTGGCTCAGTGGATAGAGCGTCGGCCTGCAGACTGAAAAGTCCCAGTTTGATTCCGGTCAAGGGCATGTACCTCGGTTGAGGGCACATCCCAAGAGGGAGGTGTGTAGAAGGCAGCTGATTGATGTCTCTCTCTCATTGATGTTTCTAACTCTCTATCTCTCTCCCTTCCTCTCTATAAAAAATCAATAAAATATATTTGAAAAAAAAAAATACTTCGGCTTCCAGTGTCCTGGGACTGTGGCCTGCCCTGGAGTCTACCCCTGGCCGGGTTCACCAGCACCAGGGTACCAACCCCCCGGAGGCCAGGCGGTGCCTGTTGGGGTTTTACAGCCACGCCCCCAGTCCGACTGCAGACCCGCCCAGCAGTCACGGGCTCTTCCCAATGGCCGGCTCCTGGGTCTCCTCTCCTCTCGTGTCTGATAGGCCACCAGGTCCCCTCACCTGCTCCGACAGGCCCTGCTTCTCCTCAGCTCTCGGGGAACAAGGACAGTGACTTTCAGGTTATTCTCAGCTCATCTTCAAAGACACAACCATCGGCAGCATCTGGGGGGGTGGGGGGGGGACTGAATAGAAAGTAGGTCATTCGGACCCTGTAGCCCCGACTAGACCTGACCACAGGCCACCGCCACGGGAATCCTGATGAAAAATGAGATCCCCACTGCCCCCGCCTCCTGCACCATCAGCAGCTCTGCAGAGGATGGAGGCCCAGCTCGAGGGATGTCCCCGCCCTTCCCGGCCCACGCGAATAAGCGCTTGCTCTGGCCGCCAGGCTGTGATGGGGGGGGGGGGGGGGGGGCAGCCCCTGGCTTGCCCTGGAAATTCACCAGCTGAAGAGTCGCCAAGGCTGGGTCAGCCCCATCGCCCAGGGCTCCGCCGGTCTGCTCCTGCTCAGAGCCCAGCAGCTGGGTACCACCTCATCCCTCACCCCGGGACAGGATGTGGGAACATAAACGCTGGCATTTGCCGTGTTAATGCCTTCCGCAGCCTGTGGTACGGGCGATGCATACTAAGCACCCGGGATTGGGAGGCGAGTGTGGGCTCCGAGGGGTGAGAAGGAGCTGGTTTAAAAGAGAGAGGCCCCACCCCGACCTGCCACCAGCCAACAGCCACCGGAAGTCCTCCCTCCCTCCTGATTTCCAAAGCTGCTGTGCTCCGGGAGTGACCGACCCCAAGCCTCAGGTGATAGCCCAGGGTCGCCGAGGAAGGAGTCCTTCCAGGCTCATGGAAAAGCTCCCTCTTGGGAAGAGCGGCTGCTTGAAGGTTCAGATTTCCCTTTCTTCTAAGCCAGCGGTTCTCCACCTTCCTCAGGCCGCGACCCTTGCATACAGTTCCTCATGGGGTGGTGACCCCCCCAACCATGAAATGTTGCTACTGTGATGCATCGTGATGTAAATATCTGCATTTTCCGGTGGTCTTAGGCGACCCCCGTGAAAGGGTCGTTCGACCCCCAAAGGGGTCGCGACCCACAGGTTGAGAACCACTGTTCTAAGGACACCAGCCAGACTGGTTCAGGGCCCACCCCAATGGTCTCGTTTAACTTCCTCAGCTCTTTAAAAAGCCCTCTTTTTAAGCAAGTATTGGGAATTGAGGCTTCAACATGTAACATTTGAAGAGGTACAGTTTGTTCCATAACAACCCACTTCTCACTCCAGCCAAGCCATTCTGCCACCATCCCATGAGCATCCCTGTGTTTTCATAGCTTAGTGGAGTCTCTCTCTCTCTCTCTCTCTCTCTCTCTTTCTCTCTCTAATTCCCATACATCCTCTAAGGCCCAAGTGACCTGCCATTTCCTCTGAGCAGCTTTGCCTGCCCAACTCACAGGTGTAAGTCCCTCCTTGACATTCTTTTTTTAAAAAAATATATATTCCATTGATTTTTTTTTTATAGAGAGGAAAAGAGAGAAATAGAGAGTTAGAAACATTGATGAGAGAGAAACATCGATCAGCTGCCTCCTGCACGCCCCCTACTGGGAATGTGCGCGCAACTAAGGTACATGCCCCTGACCAGAATCGAACCCGGGACCCTTCAGTCCACAGGCCAACCCTCTATCCACCGAGCCAACCCGGCTTCGGCTTTCCTTGACATTCTTTACCATTCACAGCAGCAGTCAAAGCCCCCGGAATGGCACGGATGAATGGATACGGCTTATTACTTCAGGTTAGATTAGAAGCTTCTAGGATGTAAGAACTCTATCTTCAATGTCCTCCTATCATTTCTCTAGTACGGGCTGGCGCTACAATATAGACACCTGTCTTCTTCAGAGAGAGAGATGAATACGCTGCCTCTGACGAGATAACTCTTCGGCTCGAAGGGATGTGCTGGGCTCTCATTTCATCGTCTGCAGCCATAGGTTGATTGGCTGGGAAGTTCTTTCAAGTTTTTTTGTTTTAAATTTACGTTGAGCAACTGTTCAAGCTGCCTGGGCAGGACACCTTCAAACGGGGTGTGGTATCTTGGTGTCAGTCCCGGCAAACTAAGGCATGGAGGGAAGGAGGCCAGGGAAGAAGAGGCTGGATTTGCCAATTTGGGTAAGATTGAGGGCCATTTGACCTTTGCCCTTCACCCCCTCCTCTAGACAGAAGTCCCACCCATGCACGCTGCTGGTCGACCAGATGGCCACTTAGGAGCTGGGAGCGGGTCAATTGGATAAGAAATATTCATTATCCACCTGACTGCCTGGACCCCAGCATAGGGAGTCTTTCTGTAAATGTTCGTTGAAACAATGAATAAATGCAGTCCAAGGTGCAGATGGAGGGTGACAGTTCACAGGGTCCCCTTTCATTGTTTCTCTTGTCCCCTCACCCTCCTTTAATTTTCTTCCTCCCCCTCACTGTCACTTTAGTGAACATGGTTTTTTGTTTTTTGTTTTAATATGTTATTGATTTGTTATAGAGAAGAAGGGAGAGGGATAGAGAGTTAGAAACATTGATGAGAGAAAAACATCGATCAGCTGCCTCTTGCACGCCCCCTACTGGGGATGTGCCCGCAACCAAGATACATGCCCTTGACCGGAATTGAACCTGGGACCCTTCAGTCCGCAGGCCGACGCTCTATCCTCTGAGCCAACTCGGTTTCGGCTGAACGTGGTTTTTAGGTTCCCCTGTGAGGAAGAAGCTTCATGAGGGTGTGCCTGGACTTGGTTCTTTTCCACTGGGCACTTGGAAGAGTGACGGGCACAGAGGGACCCCTGAGGTAGCATTTGTTGACTGAATGAGTGAAGGGGCCGTTTAAGTGGATCATCTCAGCTGCTCCTCACAACAGTTTTGCCCTTGGGGCAGAGAAGGATGTAGGATGGGCCCATTTTACAGATGTTGAAACGAAGGTTATAAAAAAGGCTTCATGGGCTGAAGCTCAGGCAGGGACAATGGGCCTTGGCCTCAGCTCCTTGAAGAACATATCTAGCCCTCTTTCTACTATCCCAGTGGCTTCACCGAGTTATTATTTAATAATTCTCTGGCGAATCAGGGAAAAAGAAACAGCCTGACAAAGAATGTCTCTACAGTACCTGCTGAACTGCTCTGAGGACATTGGAGACTCATAATCAGTCCTCTCCATGAGAAACCCCGGGGACATTTCGTGCCAATAACAATTCCAGGTCTCTTAAAAGCCACTGTTTCCTCTGACTGGGCAGAATTTATAAAATAGGGTTTTTTTTTTTTTTTCATCTTGGCTATTAGGAAGCGCCCAAATTGAATTAGTGTTTAATTAGAGGAATTATCTGATTTCTGGTCCAATTATAGCTTCCTCCTAGACGTGACTTCTGGTTTTTCTTTTCATTTTAACCAGTTGCGAGCGTCGACGCACGGCTTTGGTTATTAGCTGTAGCAAATCCTTCTTCGAAATAGCTCTATAGGAAATAGAGAAAATAAGCAATAGCTGTCCTCTCATCACAGGCTGGCCACGTGCCAGAGGCCATTTTTGCACTTTACACATATTAGTTCATTTCATCATCAGAAAAACTAACTTTTATATTGCCATTTCCTGAGTGGCCATCTGGTTGACCAGCAGCATGCATGGGTGGGACTTCTGTCTAGCTCGGGGGGTGAAGGGCAATGTTTAGAATTATGAAAAAATAGGATGTGCTTCCTGCTCCCTCTGCTGCCCATGGCCTCCACCTCCATGATGTCAGCTCTGCTTATTAGACCCGCTTTGACCCTTGCCCCCTCGGATCTATTCCCCAACGAGGGGCTAGATGTATCCTGTTAAAACAAGTCACATCATGTCACTCTCTGCTCAAAACTCTCCCATGAGAGTTAACGCCAAGGTTTTCCCAAGAGTCCACAGGGCCCTGCCAGATCTGGCCCCTCTGTGTCTCTGGCCTTGTCCCCCAGGGCTCTGCCCCTCATTCACTCTGCTCCCAGACCACACTGCCTTCTTGTGTTTTCATGAATATTCCAGGCACCTTTTCAAGTCGGAGGGGCTTGGCAATTGCTGTTCTGGAAGCCTGGGACTCTCTTCTTCACATCTCTGCATGGCTGGCTGCCTTGTCAGCTTCAGGGGTCACATGCCACCTTCTCCAAGAAGACTTCCCTGATTACCTGTCAGTCCCCCTCAACTTTCCCTGTGCCTCTTCTCACTCTGTTTTCCTCTTAAACACATTGAACTAGCATCCTATTGACTTCCATTGATTTATAGTTTATGTTGACTGTGTCATATGATGTAGACTCTCAAGGGGCAGGCGTTTTTTGTCCATCTTGCCCTTTGCTACCTCTCCATTGGCTGGACTAGTCTTTGGCACAGAGTAGGTGCCTCATAAATACGTTCTGAATTAATAAATTCACGTGGGAAGAGGAGGCATATTTTGCTACCAAACACACCCCATTTTGTAAGTATACCAAACCGAAATATTCACTGCAATTATTAGACTGTTTCTAAACTCCTTCCTGCCATCCACATACTAACACTGTCAGGTAAATTGAGTTAACGTTGACTGGTTCCATAGGAGGTGATGGTCTATGTGGATTTTTCAGATGTAGGGGGCATCTTGGCTGGCTTACTACAGTAGTTCCTTTCTTCCCAACACCGAAATCTTTATCATTTATCAGTATCCCTGGTAACGTGTGTTTTGCAACAAGGAAGGTGGGATAATCCATTTTGGGGGAATGAGAGCGAGGGGCAGAGGAAGAGAAAGAGAACAGTGAAAAAGCAGAGACCAAGTTGGGATTCATTACTGTCTCCCCGACTCATACAAAAGCACCAGGCACGTTGTAGGTAATCAATAAAGGCTGACTCATTGAGTTGCTCCCTTGGCCCTTGGTCTGAGTGTGACTCTGTAGACCTGGAATGATACAGGCCTGAAGTCAGAATTTTTTCTTGGGAACCTTTTGATATTCTGGGCAAGAAATTCTCCCACTTCTGCCTCGGGGCCTGGCAGCCATGGAAGCTTCTAGAGACAATGCTGACACCGAAGAGCCAGCGGCACCAGCAGCGAAGCTCCTTCCAGAGGCTCTTGGGCAAGGTGTGGCGGCTGCAGTTGACAGAGGGGTTTGGGCACACACATCAGACACCCATTTGGGAAACAGCCGAAGTACAATGGGAACACTGAGGGGGTGCGTCGCTCCATCAGCATCCTGGGGCTGGTGAGGCTAGGTCTGTGT
The DNA here is from genome assembly GCA_011751065.1 of Lasiurus cinereus. Lineage (NCBI taxonomy): Eukaryota > Metazoa > Chordata > Mammalia > Chiroptera > Vespertilionidae > Lasiurus > Lasiurus cinereus. Next base: position 5,806,331 of record JAAGEH010000027.1, read on the forward strand.
TTCACGGGCCATCGAGAGTTTAGATTTAAGGAGCTGTAGAATCAATCCTTTCGAGTAACGAGTCATTCGGTCTGGAAGTTTCTTTTATCTTCGTGGGAGAAGAAAAGCACGTGAGGGTGTCATAATCTAGTTTCTCCCTGATTACCTGCTAGTCCCATATGCATGTCTTTCATATGTGTGTCTTCAAGATTATCCAGATCGGGCCGAAACCGGTTTGGCTCAGCGAATAGAGCATCGGCCTGCAGACTGAAGGGTCCCAGGTTCCATTCCGGTCAAGGGCATGTACCTTGGTTGGGGGCACATCCCCAGTAGGAGGTGTGCAAGAGGCAGCTGATCGATGTTTCTCTCTCATCGATGTTTCTAACTCTCTATCCCTCTCCCTCCCTCTCTGTAAAAAATCAAAAAAATATATTTTTTAAAAAAGATTATTCAGATCGGAGGTGGAGAGCATCCCCTCGTGGTCACACAGGGCTGGTGAAATCATTGGGTCTGGCCCTGCCGCGGCGTTAGGTGTGAGTTAGTTCATTGCTTGACCAAAGACAACAGGCTCATTTTTTAAGTTGATCATTATAACACAAATGATGTTATAAATATCCAAATGGCCGTTGGCAGAAAGAAAAGGTTCCCCACCCCTGGTCTAGATGGTTATACAGTGGTACCTCGAGATACGAGTTTAAGTCATTCCCTAACCTTGAGGCGTGGGAAACTATGAGACGCTCGAGTCTCAGTAAACTGGTGGGTCGTGTGCAGCCGGCCGATCCGCGCGATGACTCCTATCTCACATGTTGCTCGTATTTCAAAGCAAAAATCGCTTGCTCGACGGCTCGTATCTCAAAAATCTCGTATGTTAGGGCACTCGTATCTCGAGGTACCACTGTACATCCATCTCATCTCCACCCCACACCGGTCAACATGGAGAATTGCCTGCTCTCAGCCTTTCTGGCCCCACGTGGAGGTGAGAGCTTCTGTTCCTCTCCGCGTGGTGGGGGTGCCTCGCTGTGGACACTCCTGTCAGGTATGTTCTCGCATGTTTCATCGCTAGTCTTGGTATGGGGCGGCCCTCCTTCTGCTTCGGAGGGAAAAAGCGGTCATTTAATCTCCAACCCAATTACACCGGGCATGCATGAGCTCATCACGCTCGTGGGCCACGGGGCGGGGCTCGGAGACCCGAGCAGAATGGGAACTGCCCAGATTGACACGATCCCCTCTCCCCATCCAGGGATGGCTAACACCGGGGGTGATTACGTTTGTGCTCCAGTAGCTTCTTGCAATTAATTCATCAGCAGGCACACGTCTCGAGAAAAACAGCACCAGGCTTCTGGATATGGAGGGCTTGCTGGCATTCCTGGACCCCCAGGACAATGACATGGGGTGCTCAGGGGGGCTATGTCCTGCCCCAGTGGTTCCAACACTGACCCCTCCCAATTCCCTGCTGTGTGGGGGCTTTCGTTCGGTTTCGAAGAGTGACACAGCTCATGAACTAGCCTGGAAGTCAGGAGATCAGAGAAGACGGTTACGCCTGCTTGGCTTCTGGACGACATGGAAGGAGGAGCCTCCTTAAGCCTCAGGTGTGGGCAGCAAAATGGCCAATGGCTCTAGAGGCAGCTCTGAGGGCCGGGGGAGCACTGAGCCTTGAGCCCAGACATGGGGGCTGCTGAGGTGCCTGGTAGCTGTAAGGACATGGGCCTGTCCACCTGTGCAGATAGCGGGTTCAAGGGCAAGGTGCCCGTGCTATCTGCGCAGGTGGACAGGCCCACGTCCTTACAGCTCTGGTCTTCGGTTACCTTTTTCTGTGAAACCAACGGGCTATGCCAGAGGGTCTCCAAGTCCCAGTGGCCTTGATCCCTCTCAGGGTGTGACTATCGGTGAATGGTACTTAGACACCTCTCTCGCCTCCAATCTGCCTCCTACCACCACTCGCTGTCAATGTAGGGCTTCAGTAATGGGAAAAGGTTTCTTTGAGTTCATTACCAGAGCAGCTTACAGAGGTTTCTGGAGTCCCAGGGACCTGTGAGGCAGGGTTCTGACCAAGATTGGGGGTGAGGAACCAGACACGCACTATGGCGTACCCCAGAGAGAGGGTGGTCCTGGGGAGGGAGGCAGGAGAAGCAGGGGGAGCTGGGTTTGATGGAATGAGTGAAATAATAAGATTTGGGCCGAAACCAGTTTGGCTCGGTGGACTGAAAGGTCCCAGGTTCAATTCCGGTCAAGGGCATGTACCTTGGTGGTGGGCACATTCCCAGTAGGGGCCGTGCAAGAGGCAGCTGATCGATATCTCTCTCTCAGCGATGTTTCTAACTCTCTATCCCTCTCCCTTCCTCTCTGTAAAGAACCAACAAAATAAATATTTTTAAAAAAATCAAAGCCCCAGTAGAACCCATTCTAGACATTCAACCTCGGTATGAATCATGAAAGAGGAAACCCCTGAGCTCATTAATTAAATTCGGAAGGGAATTAAAACTCACCTGTGTGTGAAGATTGGTTCCATCCTGTGGCGGGGCAGGTACCCTGCTCTTTCACATGATTTACTGTTTTCTTCCCTGGGACAACACAGTGAATTCCTTTCTCTGTGAACACATCAAGTCAATGCCTCTGAGACATGCATACCTTCTACCTGGAGCAGTGGTTCTCAACCTTTCTAATGCCCCGACCCTTTAATACAGTTCCTCATGTTGTGGTGACCCCAACCATACTTCATAACTGTAATTTTGCTATTGTTATGAATTATAATGTAAATACCTGTGTTTTCCGATGGTCTTAGGCGACCCCTGAGAAAGTGTCCTCCGATCCCCAAAGGGGTCGCGACCCACAGGTTGAGAACCACTGACCTGGAGCCTCAGAAGGGAGAGGGACGCTGGGAAAAGGCCCGGCTCAAAGCCATTTCCCTCGTCCTGCCCCCAGCCAGGCCGGAATGCTGAGCAACAAATGTCCCCAGTCCTCCTGTGGGGTGTAGTCGGCTCATTTCCCCACAGCTGTGAGGTCAAACGAGGCGCCGAGTTCTGCCTGAGCAACAGATTCCAGTTGCAGGGCCTCGACCAGGGAGGGCCCTGCTTCTCCACCCGGGTTCTTGCTGAATAGTTTCTACTCTGTTCTGTCTCACTGTCTCTCCCAGTAACCAAGGCAGAAAGCTATCAGCGTGTGTGCGTGTATGCACATGTGTGTGTGTGTGTGTGTGTGTGTGTGTGTAAATGACTCCCATATAAAATTATGACAAGGTACTGCTGAGTAGGGTTCTTTCAGTAAGTCAAGAAATGCACGAATCCAAGTTCTAACTATACCGTTTCCCCGAAAATAAAACAGTGTCTTGTATTGATTTTTGCTCCCAAAGAGGCGCTAGGTCTTATTTTCAGGGGATGTCTTATTTTTCCCTGAAGAAGAATATGGTACACATTTATTGTTGAACAAAAGAAAGGAAATCTATTACCTGTCTACGGCACGATAGTCATCATCACCAACCAGCTCCCTGATGGGCCACAGCTCAGCCCAAGCTGTTCAGGCAGGGCGAGGTCTCTTTAAATCAGGAGTCAGGGGGCCTTCTATTCCGGGGAGGTCTTATGTTCAGGGGAGGCCTTATGATCGGGGAGGTCTTATTTTGGGGGTGGATGCCTGATATGACAGCGAGAGGCAAAACTGGAAGTAGGACTTATTTTCGGGGGATACAGGATATTCACCTCTCCTTTTGCAGAAACACGCCCCACCCTTAGCCTCCCCTCTCCAGGTCCCTGCATTTCATCTCCTGAGGGTGTGGGGATCCCTGGCTGAGACCCGAGAGTCTTGAAGCATCTCGGAAGTGGTAGCGTTGCCCTCTTGACAGTGCCAAGTTCCGGTCAGGAGGACATATAGATCAAGGTCCATGCAGACTCTCCCTGTAGCTTATACCCACCAGGTCAGAGGAATTGGACACGGATGTCCCAAATGGAAGAAGATGCTCACTTCCAGATCCTTCCACGAGAGCCTCTGGCCCTCTGAAACTGGTCTCTCGGCAGAGAGCGCATGCTTGGAGCAGCTAACAACAATGAACTCGGAGACATGGAGAGGGAGAGGGCCAAGGGGAGCAGGCTCTGCTTCCGGAAGGATAATGCTCGGTCAAGCGCCTTGGCCTTGAGAGAGCGTCTCAGGAGTCCTGATCAAGTCAGCTCACTGCCTTTTCTTTTTTAAAAAAAAATATATTTTATTGATTTTTTACAGAGAGGAAGGGAGAGGGATAGAGAGTTAGAAACATCGATGAGAGACATCAATCAGCCCCCTACTGGGGATGTGCCCGCAACCAAGATACATGCTCTTGACTGGAATCGAACCTGGGACCTTTCAGTCCGCAGGCCGACGCTCTATCCACTGAGCCACACCGGTTTCGGAGGCTCACTGCCTTTTAAGGCTAACTGGTCGGCAAACTCATTCGTCAACAGAGCGGCAAACGGCGGCTCGAGAGCCGCCGGTTGCCGACCACTGTTTTCAGGCGCAGATCCCTTTGACTGTAGGGTTTTTCCTTCTGAGCCTGTGGGGCCAGCGCTAAGTGGTTTGGGACCGCTGGGCAGGCGGGCTGTCTGCCACCGGCTGCTGCGTTCTCTGCCTTTCTCCGCGGCCCATTCCTCCTCAATCCATGGTGAGCAAATATTTACCAAATGCAGGTTGAAGGACAGCCGAATCCTCCGTCTGGTTGACCCTGGTCATGCCCTGAGGCAGGGGTTTTCTGGCTTTTTCTCCCCTCCCCCCTCCCACTCAGCACCCTCCTTCACCCTGGAGACTGTGGTTGGGTGTTTGTGATCGCTCACATTCGTCCTCTCTTCTCGGTTTGGTAACCTCGATCCGGTCACTCTACGACGTGACCCCTTTAAGGACATCCTGAGATGCCACCGCATGGCGCCCAGGCCCTGTGCTCAAATCTTTAGCTCTAAGGACCTCTCTGTCCCCCCCCACCCAAAATACTCCGTGTTGATCCCCAAACACCCTCTTCTCCACCAAAAGGATCATGCCGTCTCTCCAGGTGCCTCACTAAAATCCACAGGCCGGCTGAGTCAGCGGGAGAACGTGGTTGAGTGTTTGAGAGCTGACATTTTCTGAAAAACCCACACTGGTGACTGTTTTCATCTCTTCCCCGCATCTTTGGGAACCGCAGACACACTTGCAAGTTGGGGGGGTGGTTTTGTTTTGTACGCGGCAGCCGCTACTCACTTTGGGGGAGCGCTTCAGGCACACTGGATTTGGATCTAGGGCAGCGGTTCTCAACCTGTGGGTCGCAACTCCTTGGGGGGTCGAACGACCCTTTCACAGGGGTCGCCTAAGACTATTGGAAAACACCTATTTCCCATGGTCTTAGGAACCAACAATGTAGTTTACTGTTGTCATATGAAGACTGTTGCCCATGCTACACTACCATTCAAGACAAAATTTCATTTATTTGTAATTAGAAATCAATATTTCACAATCTATAATTACATATTGTTTTTGTGATTAATCCCTATGCTTTAATTATGTTCAATTTGTAACCATGAAAATACATCCTGCCTATCAGATATTTACATTACAGTTCACAACAGTAGCAAAATGACAGTGATGAAGTAGCAACGGAAATCATTTTATGGTTGGGGGTCACCACCACATGAGGAGCTGTCTTAAAGGGTTTCGGCATTAGGAAGGTTGAGAACCACTGATCTAGGGGGTGTTGTCCAGCACAGGTGCGCCTGCCCTGAGTCCAGTTTGGTTGGCAGAGCGATGCTGGGCATGGAGGTTTCCAGCGGAGGGAAGAGGGGGAAAGTTTGCTGCCTCTTGCTTAAATCAGGCATCTCAAATCCAGCCTTGCCTCCCCAGTCCCGGCCGCAGACTCAGCCCAGACTCTGGTCATCCTCCTCTGGAACCCTGCCATCACTTCTCAGGTCCTGCTTCCAGCCTGTCCCCAACCTGGTCCCACCTCCGCATCCCAGAGAGGGGTCCTGAGCCACAGATCTGTGATGTCACTTACCTGTTTACCACCCTCCGTCAATTTCCATTTCCCCAAAGATCCAATTACGGTTCTGTACCATGACCCAGGAGACTCGTTTCTCTCCGGTATTCATTTGGCCCTACAGTCCTCCCCAGCCCTCCAACACCCCGAGCTCTAGCCGCACCGCACTGCTCAGCATTCCCCACGGCGCCTTGGCACAGCGGTGTCTCTGCATGATCTGCTCCTGCTTCCCTCCCTTCTTCTCCTACCCTGTTTCCCCGGAAGTAAGACATCCCCCCGAAAATAAGACCTACTTCCCGTTTTGCCTCTTGCTGTATTATAAGGCGTCCCTCCGAAAATAAGACCTCCCCGAACATAAGGCCTCCCCGGAATAGAAGGCCCCTGAAGCTACCTTCAGGCATCTGACTCCTGATTTAAAGAGACCTCGCCCGGCCTGAACAGCTCCGGCTGTGCTGCGGCCCATCAGGGAGCTGGTTGGTGATGACAATGACTACCGTACTGTAGACAGGTCATACATTTCCTTTTTTTGTTGTTGATCAACAATAAATGTGTACCGTATTCTTCTTCGTGGAAAAATAAGACAACCTTGAAAATAAAACCTAGCCCATCATTGGGAGCAAAAATTTTCAGGGAAATGGGGTAGAAAAGTCCTACCCATCCTTTAAAGCCCAGTTTAAAAATGGTCTCCTCGATGAAGCCTTCCCAGTCAAAATTAGATGCTCCCTCCTTCGGCCTCTCGTAGTCTTATCTCTATTCAATCACGTTTAATTTGTTCTCATTTCTTCCTCACCCCACCTGACCCTTTAGGGCAGTAGCTATCTATTATTCAAGTATGTGGTCTCAAAGTCAGGCAATCCTGTTGACTGAGTGACTGTCCCCATCCCAGGGGCTAAGTGATGTGCACAACACCAGGAGTTGACAATGCAGACCAACACTGAAATTCGGACTGCCCCCTGTGAATGACAGCTACCCACACTGTAGTTATGGTGACTCAGATATAACCTCAGAGGGACTCGCCTGGATTATGACTTTTATACCATGTTTATCTGTTGGTTTTTCTTCTAATAAAATCAACATATGCTCTTAGGATAATTTTCAATATTTGTAAAAAAAGAGGAACATCAAATTACTCATAATCCAATTACCCAGAGAAAATTACCTTAACGTGTAGGTGTATCTTCTTTCATACACACAAGAACTTGTACATCCTCTATTGAAAGCATGCCTTTTCACTTCACAGCATATTGTATTTTTATGTAATTAAATTTTATTCTAAACCATGAGTATGTATTATCCCATTATATAATGGTGAATTTATCTACTTCTATTGGGCATCTAGGTTGGTGTCAGTGGCAGTGCCACCTTGTAGCTACTGACAGTTTGTGGGAAAACGTCCCTCCAGAAAGTGTGTGCTAATTTCCCAACAACAAACCGAGAATACGAATGTCCGTTTCTCTGAAACGCTTGCTAACGATTGGCATTTGGATTTTAACTAAAAATGGGCAAAGCTACTCAACTATATTGCATTTTGTATGTAAAAAAATAATGTATTTCCAGCGTGTGTGTGTGTGGGGGGGGGGTTACGGCACCAGGAAAGGGTGTCAGAGAGCAGGGACTGGTGGTGCATCGTGGGGCCTGGGTATTCTGTTTAGGCAGCAGTGCCTTCTTCGGATGGAGGTGGGTGCCTCCAGGTCCTGATGCTTGATGGCCCCGACTCTCAGAATCACCCAATCCCCGCCCTTGCCTCAGGGCACACATGATCCTTCACCAACAAGAACCTAAAGCTTAAATATAGTTCTCGCTGTCAGTTGTCACTCTGATCCATGCATCGGTCACCTGTGAGAATTGTGCTAAAGGTGAGGCCATCTCAGGAAACATATCACCTAAGGTAAAAAGTTTCTAAGACCCTTGCTGAGACCAGTTTGGCTCAGTGGATAGAGCGTCGGCTTGCGGACTGAAGGGTCCCAGGTTCGATTCCGGTCGGGGGCATGTACCTTGGTTGCAGGCACATCTCCACTGTGGGGCGTGCAGGAGGCGGCTGATCGATGTCTCTCTCTCGTCGATGTTTCTGACTTTCTATCTCTCTCCCTTCCTCTCTGTAAAAAAATCAATAAAATATATAAAAAAAAAAAGTTTCTAAGACCCTAAGTAGAGGTCAGCCCCCAGACTGGTGCCCACCCTTGATGTTCAACACTATCATCTGACTAAGCATTTATTTAAAATATTAGAGGCCCAGTGCATGAATTTGTGCACTGAGGGGCGAGGGGGCTCCTCAGCCTGGCCTGCACCCTCTCTCAGTTTGGTACCCCTTGGGGGATGTCCACCTGCCAGCTTAGGCCCGCTCCCCAGGGAATCAGGCCTAAGCTGGCATTCAGACATCCCTCTGGCAGCCCGGGAGCACTTGGGGGATGTCCACCTGCCAGCTTAGGCCTGCTCCCCTGTGGCCACCTCTGTGGAAGGTGCAGCACTGGGACCTGGTCGTGCTGCCACCTCTCCCACTGCCTCTGTGGAAGGGGGCACTGGGACCGCCATGGCTGGCCCTGCCCCCCACCCACTGGTCATTCCAGCAGGTCATTCCAGAAGGTCGTTCCTCTGTCTGCCCTAATTAGCCTATTAGCTCTTTATTATATAGGATGAGTTTCCAAGACTCACCTTTGGAGACTTGGATTGGGGAAGGCTAAGATAGGCTCTAGGAATCTTTGTTTCCTTTTTTTAAAAAAAAATATGTGTTTATTGATTTCAGAGAGGAAGGGAGAGAGAGAAACATCAATGATGAGAATCATTGATCAGCTGCCTCCTGCACGCCCCCTGCTGGAGATTGAATCCACAACGAGGGCATGTGCCCTTGACCAGAAGCGAACCCTGGACCCTTCAGTCCACAGGCCGACGCTCTATCCACTGAGCAAACCAGCCAGGGCGTAACTTATTTCTTAAGGCTCCACGGCCGGTTCTGATGTAAGCCAAAGGTTGAGAACGTGGGCCTAGACCAGTGGTTCTCAACCTTTCTAATGCTGCGACTATTTAATACAGTTCCTCGTGTTGTGGTGAATCGTAATGTAAATATCTGTGTTTTCTGATGGTCTTAGGCGACCCTGCTAGTGGTTCTCAACCTGTGGGTCACTGCTGTAGCGCCTAAGACCATCAGAAAACAGGTCAGGACCCACAGGTTGAGAACCGCTGGCCTAGACTGTGATGCTCACGGGGACAGGCGCCAAATTCAAGGAAGAAGCCAGGCCGCAGGGAGCCTCGCTGTGCTGCCCCCTGGCTGCCAGCCACCCCCCGTTACCCCCTGGCTGTCCCTCCCACGGACCCACATCAGTGGCTCTCAGAAGGCTGCCTCTTGTCAGACTCCCTCCTTTCTCCTTCCACGAGCCCCAGGAAGTCTGGGGCGGCCTGGGGATTACAGCGGAGCCTGAGGACAGTGAAAGGTGGGGGACCAGCCCCGAGGTGCAGGGCGATCGGCTTCTGGGGGTGAGCAGAGGCAGTGGCGGAAGTGTCTGCTCCCGGCAGGCAGGCGGAGAGGAGCCGGTGGGTGAGCTCTGGCCGAGGCTGGGAACAGCTGCAGACATACTGAACCCGACCCAGATCATTTTGTGTTCATTTCTCTGTTTCAAAATGAAAAGAAAAAAAACAACAACACTATTCTTGGACCTTTTTCTCTCTTTCTGGACAGAGCGTTAGCTGGCTTCCTCCACCACGGGCCTCAAATAGAACGTGCGGGGCCAGGGCGGGGGGAAGGGGAGCAGGGGAGGATAGCCCAAACCCAAACCTGACCAAGTCCTGGGAGGCAGCAGAGTCCTCGGTTTTTCACCCAGTCTGCTCGCCAAGGCTGCTCTTTTGCTAAACTGGCAGCAGCTGCCACCGAGAACCTCAACAGCGTCTCCCGCTTGCCAGCGCGGGGCGCCTGGGCCACGGTTCCAGCTGGTTTGGCACAGTCTTGGCTGTCTTTCCCAGCCTCCAATAGCTGTCCTCGCGACACCTCTTTCTTCTTCTTGTTTAAAAAATATATTTTATTGATTTCTTTTTACAGAGAGGAAGGAAGAGGGATAGAAAGTCAGAAACATCGATCAGCTGCCTCCTGCACGCTCCCCACTGGGGATGTGCCTGCAACCAAGGTGCATACCCCTGACCGGAATCGAACCCGGGACCTTTCAGTCCGCAGGCCGACGCTCTGTCCACTGAGCCAAACCGGTTTTGGTGCTACACCTCTTTCTTTTATTTGTTTCAATTTTTAGTTTTTAAACATATATTTTTATTGACGTCAGAGAGGAAGGAAGAGGGGAGAGAGAGAGAGACATTAATGATGAGGAAGAATCATTGATTAGCTGCCTCCCGGGGGACTGAACCCACAACCCGGGCATGGGCCCTGCCTGCAAATCAAACCATGGCCTCCTGGTTCCTAGGTTGAGGCTCAACCCCTGAGCCACGCCGGCCAGGTCTCCCCACACTCTTTGATTTGGCGATCACTTCTCTCCTCTGTCCGTCATATTTGAGGAGGTCGCACGCCTTGACGGGGAAAGGAAGGCTGGGCCAACATTTCCTTTATCCCCCGGATGTGGCTTAGGAGAGAAACGCAGGGCCAAGCAGCGGGAGTGGGCAGTTTGTCGGGAACAGCCCTGGGCCTGCAGGGACAAAGGAGAGGAGCCGGGCACACTCAGACTCTGTTTCTGCATCCAGGGATTTTCACCTGGTGCTGATGAAGGTGTGGATCTCCTTGCTGGAGACAGACCCTCAGCATCCAACCATAGTTCTTGTTCTTTTTATTTTTTCAAATATATTTTATTGATTTTTTTACAGAGAGGAAGGGAGGATAGAGAGCTAGAAATATCGATAAGAGAGAGACATCGATCAGCCGCTTCTTGTACGCCCCCTAATGGGCATGTGCCTGCAACCAGGATACATGCCCTTGACAGGAATCAAACCTGGGACCTTTCAGTCCGCAGGCCGACGCTCTATCCATTGAGCCAAACCGGTTTCGGCTCTTGTTCTTCTTGACGGGACACCTCGCAGCAGCCAGCATCCTTTGAGGGAAGATGACCTCAGAGGGGAGGTAACAGTCTTCCCATTCGTTCCTGCCCCATCGGTGGCTCCCGATCCGAGCGGGATGGGGAGCGTCTGAAACCATGTAGCTCAGCAAATCCAGGAGACTCCGCGCACAGACAGGCAGGCAGGCCGGCAGGCTGCTGGGAAGTTGGTCCAGGCCCCGGGAAGGTCTGGGTAATGGACAAAGTGCTGTGTGTGCACTTAGCGCTGATTGGCTCAAATTGAATTAGACCGAGCCAGGGCCAATGGTGGATGCGATGCACAGCTGCCTCGGTCCATGGCCAGTCCATCCACTTGCAGGGGAGGGGACACTGAGCACCCGTCTTCTACCCCCAACAGCGATGGCTGCTGGAGCCTCAGGTGAGACACCGAGCAGGCCTGGTGCAGGGTGCTCCGTGCCTCTCATTTCACTTCCTCCTCACCACCCCCCTGTAAGCTGGTTGTCATCCCCCTCATAACCGTCGAGGAGATGGGAAGCCGGGATAGACGTAGGAACCCAGAGAGCGAGGATTCGAACCCTGGTCCGGAGCTTCCTATGATCCCAGTGCTCCTCCGACTGCCACCTGCACGAACCCTAGGCGGGTATCAGACCACCGAGGGCTGGAGCTGGAGGACATGTAAGGAAAGAACCCGGGAACAGGCCAAGAGCCAGGAAAGAAGCATCTAGGAGAAGCATCTAGCATCTTATCCCTCCGTTTTAGCCAAAGTCGTGGCCACAAGATGTCATCGACCTTGTGTTTTAAGCAATTGATGGTATTTAGGAACATTAGAGTAGATTATGGAAATTACCCAGGAAGGTCCTGGATGCTTTGTGGTTTTAGTATTTTTTAAAAGCCATTATAAAAGAAGAAGACTTAAAAAAAAAATTGCCTGGCTCAGTGGTCAGCAAACCGCGGCTCGCGAGCCACATGCGGCTCTTTAGCCCCTGCGTGTGGCTCTTCCACAAAATGTCACGTGCAGGAGTGTATATACAGTGTAATTGAAGGAGTAATATAATTAAGTTAATAACAATGTACCTACCTATACAGTTTAAGTGTAAAAAATGTGGCTCTCAAAAGAAATGTCAATCGTCGTCCTGTTGATATTTGGCTCTGTTTGGCTAATGAGTTTGCCGACCGCTGGCCTAGCTGATGTGGATGTTTAAAAAATAATTTAAAATAAATGTATTATAATTGACCATTCTAATTATGGTAAAAAATCATTTCCTAGCACAGTAGTATAACGATTGAAATTTCTTTTGAGAGCCAGATTTTTTAAACTTACACTTCTTCTAATGCCACTTCTTCAAAATAGACTCGCCCAGGCCGTGGTATTTTGTGGAAGAGTCACACTCAAGGGGCCAAAGAGCTGCATGTGGCTCACAAGCCGTGGTTTGCCGACCACTGTCTTAGCACATAAGCCCCAATGCATATGTGAGGATGGATTAGCAGTGATGAGCTTGGGAGCACTTAGAACTTAGCCATAAGGAAATGTGCTTGCTAGAACCCATGCAAATATGTCCCTCCGCCCAGTCTCTATGCCGCTTTATACAAAACTTGAGGCCTGGTGCACGAAATTCATGCACTGGGGGCAGAGGGTTGTCCCTCAGCCCAGACTGCACCCTCTCCAATCTGGGACCCCTTGGGAGATGCCCAGTCCTAAACTGGCAGTTGGACATCCCTCTCACAGTCCAGGACTGCTGGCTCCCAACCGCTCATCTGCCAGCCTGATTGCCCCCAACTGCCCTCCCCCGCCAGCCTGGTCGCCCCTAACTGCCCTCCCCTGGTGGCCATCTTGTGATCACATGGGGGTGGCCATCTTGTGCAAGGGCATAATGATCAGTTTGCATATCACCTCTTTATTATATAGGATAATGAAATGGGGTAGATTATACAGACACCCCTAGAGTGGGAATGTCAGAAACACATACACAGAAAAACAAAGTGTGGGGCTCTGGCAGAGGGGCCCCAGCAATTGTGGAAACTGAGAACCATCCAAGGGAAGCCCTTGGTCTCTAAAACCAGGAGCTTAGCCTGGCTGGTGTGGCTCAGTGGTTAAGCATCGACCAGGAGGTCCCCTGTTCGATTCCCGGTCAGGACACATGCCCGGGTTGTGGGCTCGATCCTCAGTGGGGGGAGTGCAGGAGGCAGCCGATCAATGATTCTCTTTTATCATTGATGTTTCTATCTCTGTCTCCCTTTCTCTTCCTCTATAAAGTCAATGAAAATGTATTTTTTAAAAATCAAATAAAATCAAACCAGTGGCTTGACCTGCCCTGTGGGGTGTTTGGGGACTGAACTGATGCTCTGCTCTACAGTCCCTTTAGAAGAGCAGACGCTCATCATGTCCTTCGGGAAGGTTTACGCCAGAAATAGAACATTAGAAAGAGACTTGGCCAACAGGAGCCAGGCATAAAAACCATTTAAGAGTGCCAGAAAAGAGTAAGTATGAATACCGTTATTAATAATCATCTTTTTAGGAGCGTATACACTGAGTGGCCAGATTATGATGATCTCTGAACGCACAATAATCTGGCCACTCAGTGTATATCCTATGTAATAAAAGGCTAATATGCAAATTGTCCCCTCGACCAGGAGTTCAACCTGCAGGCAGGCCTGTCAACTGCCCATGTCCCCTCCCCCCGGACCCCACTCAGGCACTGGGCCTCTAATATATATACAGTATATACACTGAGTGGCCAGATTATCATGACCTCTGAACGCATAATCATCTGGCCACTCAGTGTAGATTTAAATGTTTTGTAGGTCTGCTTGATTATTATATGTGAGTCTAAATGCATATACTGGAGAGAGAGAGGCAGAGAGATGTCAGCCAGTACTGGGTACTTTGAGGCTTTCAGTATATCATCTCTAATGTTTTACATTTTAAACAGCTAGCTTAAGAATTTGATTAAACCCTCTTCTTCCAACAGTGGTACTAAGGTTCATGCCAATGTCTCCATTCATTGGAGAAACCTCCAACCGGATGAGAGAGAAACATAGATCAGCTGCCTCCCAAGAGCAAATATTCACGGAAGCCCTTATCACAGCTTGTAAATGGAAAGGAGAAAGTAAACGCTAAAACGTAGTATTAGTACTTTTTGCTGGTTGCCCAATTTTCAGAAGATGTAACAAAAAATATATGTAGACCACTATTAATTTAACTTTAGTTTTCATTTCATTTTTGTAACAATACCCCTCTTCTCACATTCTATATTATGCTGATTTGTTATGCTAAGTACTTGGCAGATGCGTGACGGACATAGCGGTTGGTTCTCATGTAGCCAAAATTATTTCTGATACCTTTTATTCCTGGAAGAACCCTCCAGGAGTCTATTTTTGGCACTGGTGGCAACCTTCAGGAAGATACTAGTAAATCGCATAAATGTAGCAATTTACCATGGTCTGACATATTCATTGTGGATGTTGCTATTCATAGCATTTACCATATTAATACTTTTAGGCTAGATGGGCAAATTTTAGGAAGAACTGGAAAATTTTTTAAATATATTTTTATTGATTTCAGAGAGGAAAGGAGAGGGAGAGATAGAAATACCAGTGATGAGAGAGTATCATTGATTGGCTGCCTGATGCAAACTACCTGCTGGGGATTAAACCCATAACCTGGGGGTCGAACTGTGACCTCCTGGTTCACAGGTCAACACTCAACCTCTGAGCCATGCCAGCTGGGCAAGGAGTGGAAGTTTTTGTTTTCTTTTTATTTTTTAAATATATTTTATTGATTTTTTACAAAGAGGAAGGCAGAGGGACAGAGAGTTAGAAATATTGATGAGAGAGAAACATTGATCAGCTGCCTCCTGCACACCTCGTATTGGGGATGTGCCTGCAACCAAGGTACGTGCCCTTGACCGGAATCGACCATGGGACCTGTCAGTCCACAGGCTGACGCTCTATCCACTGAGCCACACCGGTTTTGGCAAGAACTGGAAGTTTTTAATCAGGACTTTTCTAATTTCCGGAGCACCTACTAAAACTTCATGCAGAAATTTGATGGTAATAATCCTCAGCTATGAGGATTATCATAATACTAGAGGCCTGATGCATGAAGATTCATGCAAGAATGGGCCTTCCTTCCCCTGGCTGCTGGCACTGCCTTTGCTCTGGCTGGACCCACCTTTCCATTTTCCCACACTGCCCAGAGGCCTGGCGCAGCTGGGGGGTGCAGAACGCCTGTGTTGTTGCCATGACAATGATGCAAGCATCCTGCCCCACCCTTGGCCGCTCTGTGCCTGCATATGCAAATCGATCCACCATCTTTATTGGGTCAATTTGCATACTCACTCCCGATTGGCTGGTGGGTGTCACAAAGGTACGGTCACTTAGCATGTTACTCTTTTATTAGTGTAGATTAACTGGAGTTCCATTCCTTTAGTTTTAATACAGTTCCGAGGGAGCGGGAGGGAGCGGGGGGGCCGGAGAGGAATGACCAAAGTCAGACCACAGAAAGAAAAACAACCAGTATGTGGTAATATTATTTCATAAGCCAGATAAGGACAGACTAAAAGACAAATTCGTCTCCTGCCAGAGACAACTTCTCTGGCCCTGCTCACATCCTAATCTAAGTCCTGTGCTCAGCTGTAGATGAGGTCCCTATTAAGAGCCAGCGATTTCACATATGCCAGCTGACGATGTAGCCGAAGACGAAATCGGCCCCGTAATGTGTTTTGGTGCGGCTGGTCTCTGGCTGATAAGGTGCAGCCGCCAACAGGCGTCGTGGTCATGCATCACTGTCCTGCGAGCTTGGCCTGTCTTCTTGTCTCCCAAGCGGCAGTGTCGGCTGATGTTTCTTCTCAGCCGATGTCACAGGGCCAAAACCCTCAGGCTATGGCATCCTCAGCCCGAGGCGGGGCGGGGGGGTGCCCCAGGGACAGAATGGCAAATCAGTTCCACATATTTCATAGTTGCAATTACGTTACCTGATTTCCAACATGCCTCCTGTCCACGGAGAGCCATACATTTATTTTCCTGGTGATTTGGCAGATAAATCTGGGCCGACCAGAGTGGAAGGCTGTTTTCTGATTCTAAAGAATTCATCTGTCTTAGCGACCGAAAGTGCTTTCTCTTCCAGCTCCCGGCGGGCAGAAGGGCCCTGCCCTCTCCTGCCCTCTATTACACGGGCGTGGTGTGTGTTTTGTCGCATTTGGGCCAACTCCATGCTGTGGGGGAGGTGCGTCTAAATGAGTAAATATCTTTCTAAGGCCGCCGGGAGGCTGAGGGGAAGGCTGGGTGGGTGGGAGTGGGGGGTGGGGGGGGGAGAGAAAGCTGTGGGGAAGCATGATTAAAATATATATCAATCTGTCTTTGTGTTATTGTCATATTGAAATGTACAGCTTGAAACCCCTGAGGGATATCTTTGGGTGGTAATAGAAACATTCATCTTGCACTTCACACTCTGTCTCCGAGATCGTGTAGGCCTGGGACCTAATGCAAATGATAAATATGCTAAGTCAGGGCGGGGAACTTACATAAGGTGTTGCAGGCTACGAGCCAGACTGCATCTGGGCAGCGAAAGGTGATGTTCACATGGACCAGGGAGCTGGCTCCTTTGAAACCAACATTCTAGGACCATCTCTGCAGACCTGCTGCGGAGTGAGGCACCACGCTAGGCCTGGAGGTGGATCAGAATGCAGACACGCCCCTGCGCCTGTCACCTCAACGGGAAGGTTCTATAAACCCAGTGTGTTTTGGAGTTTCCTAAACACGTTCCTTTAAGGAACCAGGAGATCCTTTACCAGGGGAGTTGAGAAAACCTGATAGACAGACAGACAGACAAACGGAACAGACGCAGAGACACAGTGAACGGAGTGATTGACAGAGTGGGGTGGCTCGGGGCTGGGTATAAAAGTGAAGGGATTGAGAAGTACAGATTGAGAGCACGGGGAATAGAGTCAGTCCTATGGTAACAACTGTGCACCCTGCCAGATGGGGCCTGGAAACGTCAGGGGAGCACTGTGGAAAGTGTGTGACAGTCTGACTGCTAGGCTGCCCATGGGAAACCAATCCTATAAAATAAAAGCATAATATGCAAATTGTTCCTCCGACCGGAGTTCTTCTGGGAATTGGACCAGGGGGCGGGCCGGTTGGGGGAAGGGAGGGAGGCCCTGGCCAGCAGTAGCAGTAGGTGGCCAGGGGAAGAGAGGAAGTACCTAGCCGGCAGCCGATGGCCACCAGGGACCCTACCAGTGCACGAATTTCATGCACTGGGCCTCTAGTACCAAATAATTAGGATTGTTGTCTGTAATTGAAAGAAAAAAAAAATTGAAAGAGAAATCCTGGCCAGGTCTTCTTGGTCTTGCCATTGATTTTCTGTTACCATGTTTATTTTCTTAGAAAAATGAACTCAGAAGATGCGTATTTTCTTTTTCTTTTCTTTTTTGTTTTTTTAAAACATATTTCTTGCCGAGACCGGTTTGGCTCAGTGGATACAGCGTCGGCTTTCGAACTGAAAGGTCCCAGGTTCGATTCCGGTTGGGGGCATGTACCTTGCTTGTGGGCACATCTCCACTGTGGGGCGTGCAGGAGGCGGCTGATCAATGTCTCTCTCCCATCGATGTTTCTGAATTTCTATCTCTCTCCCTTCCTCTTTGTAAAAAATCAATAAAATATATTAAAAAAAACAAAATCATATTTCTTTATTGATTTCAAGAGGAAGGGAGAGGGAAAGAGAGAGAGAAACATCAATGATGAGAATCATTGATCGGCTGCCTCCAGCACATCTCCTCACTGGGGATGGAGCCCACAGCTCAGGCACGTGCCCTTGGCCGGAATTGAACCCGGGACCCTTCAGTCCGTAGACCAACACTCTATCCACTGAGCCAAACCAGCCAGGCGCCGCCATATTTCCTTAATTCTCCTGGCACAATGTATTTCATGTGGCAGAGCGTTAAGACTTGTTTTTAACCCCCAAAGTCAGCCTGAATTCAGTGACCCCGATGGCAGAGGAGCCTGCTGCGCTCGCCTCATCCCCCCGGCGTGGCCTCTGACTCAGGCGCGCAGCATTGCCACCAGCACGGGCTGCCTGCTTATTAGTTTCTCAGAATCCGGGGCTGATAATGCAGCCGGACCACGCACGGGGCTCTGAAGAACTCCGATGCACTTAAAACACTCTCAGATTACATGTTTGAGCGCCGGCATCTGGCATTTTCTCTTTGATCGGCACCTCCGATTCCGTTCGGCGTGCTGAGGTGGGCCCGGAATGAGGAGTAATTGAGTTTGAGCCCATTTGTTTAGAAGTCACCCTTGCCACGGGTGTCAGGAGTACTTAGCAATGCATTCGTCTCCCAAAGCGCTGCACCCAGTGTTTGCTGGCAAAGGGGGCACTTACATCCATTAATGATACATATTACCACCTCCCGGCCCCACCTCCCTGAGATGTTGACATTTGGGGACCGGCTCTCTCCTTTCGGGCGGAGCTGTTCTCGCCTCCTGAGTGCCGGGAAGGGGGGTCCCCCGGGCCTGTCTCCCCGTGAGGATCTAGCCTGAAAGGGCGGGCCCTAAGCATGTAGCAGAGGCGGCGGGGAGGGGCAGGGGAGGGGGGAGGAGTCAGCCACATCCAGAGGGTGAAGAACTACATCCAGCCGTGTCCACACTGGGGTGGGAATTCAGACATCTTTTTTTAAAAAATATATATTTTATTGATTTTTTTACAGAGAGGAAGGGAGAGGGACAGAGAGTTAGAAACATCAATGAGAGAGAAACATCGATCAGCTGCCTCCTGCATGCCCCCCTACTAGGGACGTGCCCGCAACCAAGATACGTGCCCTTGACTGGAATCGAACCTGGGACTCTTCAGTCCCCAGGCCGACACTCTATCCACTGAGCCAAACGGATTTTGGCAAATTCAGACATCTTGATCTGAGCGAGGCATGGGGCCGCGGTTTCAGGGTGAGGGTAGCCTTTGGAGAGCAGGATTCGGGCAGCAGTTGGCGACACAGGTAGTGGATAGGGAATAGTCCAGTTTTTTTTTTTTTAATGAATTTTTTAAAATGTTCTTATTGATTTTTTCTTTTAGAGAGGAAGGAAGAGAAGGAGGAGGAGAGAGAGAAACATCGTTGTGAGAGGGAAACACTGATCAGCTGCCTCTTGCACACCCCCTACCGAGGGAATCGAGCCTGCAACTCAGGCACGTGCCCTACGCATTGAATGATGCCCGGCCAACTGAGCCACACTGGCCAGGGCGAGGCAGTCCAGTTTTAACAAGAGGAAAATGAGGTAGAACCCAACTCGTAAGAACGGGGTGAGTAGGACAGGAGGTGGGCAGACACCTTTGGGCCCCCATCAGCTATCAGAATTGGGGCTTATGACCCATTCTAGGTCCCAGTATGGGAATGGGCTCAAGGATCACGGAGCGTTGATCTTGTCCAGTGTAGACAGACTCATCAAGGCAGTGGTGGAAAGCAGGGGATGGCATGCTCTCCCCAGCAGGGGGCGCCAGTGGCATCACCCAAAGGGCAGAATCTCAGGCTCTGACCCAGACCTCTTCCCGCCCCAGGGTTTAGGGGCCAAAGGAGAGGGATTTTAGGTAAGAAATTGTGCTTTATGAGTTGACAGACAAGGCAGGAAGCTGCAGAAAGGTTGTCGGAGTAGAGAGGCTGCAAGGAAAAGGCAGGTAAGCAAAGCCGGCTAATGCCAGAGACCTGTAGGTCCAGGCAGGGCGAGGGCGGGTCCGAGAGGCCAGACAAGGCAGGAGGGCTCAGGCACCAGTAAGAGCCAGGCCTCATGGTGGCCCGTTCATCTGTGATTCCCAGTGTGTAACCAGTAGGAGTGTTGTGGGAAGGAAAGAAAGGAGGAACGAAGGGAAAGCGGTCACTAAATACATGAGACTATGAGACAAAGAAGAAGAAGAAAATCAGGATACAAGCTTCATGGAATGTGGCTGGAAATTAGGAACAGTTGATTCTTTTCCGATTCCGTCACCAACTAAATGCTGGACTTTGGGGAGAAGTGAGTTATATCTTGGGACCAGGGTCACTCCATCGATAAGGTGAATGTGTTCGCCTCGATCATCTTGTGTGTTTTTTAAGTTGAGTTTCACAAATCTTTCTGAGCGCCTGCTAACTGCAAAGCGCTGAGTTTTGAGGAGACTTGGGTGAGAGTATTCATGCCAGGAAATGCCAGAGTTCTGATGCTAACGGATGCCCTTTGTTCTCTGACCAGTTCTGTCAGCGTGGGTGTTTGGGGACCACAAGTGATTTGAAGCCAGAGGGAGTGGCCTGTTCTTCTTGGAGATACAACACTTAAAGGGCTCGCCTGGCATGTGGCCTTTTTAAAAAAATATATATATATATATATATGTTTTTAATTGATTTTTTTACAGAGAGGAGGGGAGAGGGATAGAATCAGAAACATCAATGAGAGAGAAACATTGATCAGCTACCTCCTGCACGCCCCCTACTGGGGATGTGCCCGCAACCAAGGTACATGCCCTTGACCAGAATCGAACCTGGGACCTTTCAGTCCGCAGACCGATGCTCTATCCACTGAGCCACACCGGTTTCCGGCCCTCTGAGCTCTTGGAATTCATTTCATTGTGGCTCCCCCATCCTCTCGCAACCAAGCGTTTCCCAGACGGACCTGGAGGAAACAAATAAAAGGTATTGTCTGTTTTCCAACGGCCCCGGTCGGTCGTTCGGAGGAGAACCCTGGGGAATGAATGTGTGGGTGGTGAGGCACCTCTGGCTGGAAGAAGTTGGTGTGTGGGGGGCATTCTCAGCCATCCGACTGGAAACGCTAAGCCCCATCTGCAAACAAGTACAGTGGTACCTCGAGATACGAGTGCCCTAACATACGAGATTTTTGAGATACGAGCTATTTTTGCTTTGAAATACGAGCAACATTTGAGATAGGAGTCATCGCACAGATTGGCCAGCTGCACACGACCCACCAGTTTACCGCGACTTGAGCGTCTCATAGTTTCCCACGCCTCAAGGTTACGGAACGAATTAAACTCGTATCCCGAGGTACCACTGTAGTTGCCACATCCCAGGGAGCTTCACTCGTCACTAACTGCACATCTCGCCTGAGATTCAAGGTGTGACTGTGCTTGGCTTTTCCGTAAATGAGCCAGGACCAGAAAAGGCAGAGCGGTGTTGGCGTCTCTGTTTGCGATCTCTTACGCACAGCGGCTCACAAAGGAGCACCGGACGTGTTGAGATGGGTGGCCTTGCATAATGCTTTAAAAAAAATATATATATATATATATAATTGATTTTTTTTTTTTTTTACAGAGAGGAAGGGAGAAGGAGGAAGAGTTAGAAACATTGATGAGATAGAAATACCCATCAGCTGCTTCCTGTACACTTCCCACTGGGGATGTGCCCGCCACCAAGGTACATGCCCTTGACTGGAACTGAACCTGGGACCTTTCAGTCCACAGGCCAACGCTCTATCCACTGAGCCAAACCAGTCAGGGTCTGGTGCTGCTGTTTCCTAGCTCTGTGCCCGTCCTCGCACCAGGGACCCTCCCACCCTGCACGCTCTCTCCACGTGTGAACCAGCATGACACTGCCGCCCTCCAAGGCTGAGGAGAGCGCGGCCTGCCAGGTGCTTGGCACAATCCATGCTCAGCACGCCTGTCACTGCTGGGGTGCTAGCTGTTGGCGGCATGGAGAACCTCTGAGAGGGAGAGATGTCTCCTGTACACCAGGTGGAGCTCAGGAAAGCCTTTTTCGGGGGCTCAGGACAAAGGCCTGGACCCCGGTGAGGAAGAGAATTGGAGTTCATTGAGAACCAGTTTCATGACGCTTTCTGGGAAACTGGTCACCATGGCTGAGAGGGAGGGGGTCTCAGACGCGGTGGCCTCTGAGCTGGAGCTTGAAGATGAATTCACCGTCCATGTTTTAGCACGGGAGACCGTCGATAAGCAAGTAACAGAACTCAGTGGATAGAGCGTCGGCCTGCGGACTGAAAGGTCCTGAGTTCGATTCCAGTCAAGGGCATGTACCTTGGTTGCGGGCACATCCCCAGTAGGAGGTGTGCAAGAGGCAGCAAGGGCACCAGCAGCTGGCAGGAGCCACGGGGGTGGCTGAAGCCGCTGACAGGGCAGGGGCCCAGCACATGGTGGGAAAGAAACCAGCAGATGCCTCCAGAGGCCAGGGCAGTGCCAAGTTCCACCACCAGGGCGGCGCCAGAGAGCGAGGCGGCCAGATCTACCTTCACAAACACAACTCGGCTGTGTCCTGGGGGGTGAACTAGACCAGAGAGCCCACAGGCAGGGAACCGGTATGAAACGATCTGGCAACCTGAACGAGGGCCGGGGCAGTGAGAATGGAGGGGCAAGGACAGGGCCGAGAGGGACCTGCAGGGACCAGAAGGCAGAGTGACCGCGGACACAGGGAGGGGGAGGGGGTGCAGAGGAACCCTTCAGGGATGACTTGGCATGCCGGCGTGAAGTAAGAAGCGCAGGAAGAGAAGCAGGTTTGGGGAGACAGATAATGAGCTCAGGGCTATAAATATTCCATCTGCAGGAAGGATGCCCGGGTGGGCAGTTGGGAGTGTAATTCTGGGAAGACCTTGGTGGTGGGGAGAAGGGAACACTAGCCTTGCACCTCTGCACGGCCCAGCTGGTTCTGTGAAACAGAACCAGACAGGACAGGCCCTCTGCAGAACCACCGCCACACCAGCAAACGCCTTCACTCCCTGCGCTTAATAGGTCTGCGCGTTGGTCCGCACCTTTTGGCCCCTCCACTCAACACACACTGAGTAAGTCAGCATCTATTGCTGTTCTTAGATTCTGGGCACACAGGCATGAAAAAGTCAAAACCCTGCCTGCCATCGGGGAGTTCATGTTTTAGCGCAGGAGACGGTCGATAAACAAGTAGCGGAACTCAGTGGATAGAGCGTCGGCCTGCGGACTGAAAGGTCCCAGGTTCGATTCCAGTCAAGGGCATGTACCTTGGTTGCGGGCGGGCACATCCCCAGTAGGAGGTGTGCAGGAGGCAGCTGATTGATGTTTCTCTCTCATCGATGTTTCTAACCCTCTATCCTTCTCCCTTCCTCTCTGTAAAAAATTAATCAAAACGAAAACATTTTTAAAAAAAAGATTTTCATGGGTTTATATCCGACCTTCCCAACTCCTTGCAAGCCTATTAAGGGCAAAGTCTGTGTTCAAATGTCACACTCCCACGGTGCCTAGCACAAGGCCTGGCACACAGTAGGTGTTCCTTCTCCATTCCTTTGCCTGTAATTATAATTCGTGGGGATCTCCAGGCCTTTGTGTGGTGCATCTCGCCAGTCCCGGAGGCTGTGAGCCATCTGGTAAAACCACGGCAGAGCGATGCCTAACATTGTTGCGAGAAACTCAAGACACGTCCAGAGCCACGCAGAAAGCCCAGACGCCCTTACCATGTGCAAACCTTCAAATCCCCTTACCAGGGGCTCTCAGGTGGAAGGCTGGAATGTGAGGAAACCCCGCCCGCTCTCAGAGACGCCGCTGGCTCTGGGCTCCAACATGACCATAATATGATGATTACCCCACCGGGGTGTCATGGGGATTAATGAGACATTTCCAGATCCCTCTGAGCTCCTTCGCTGGGGGCACTAACTAAGTGGCACGGGTCTCCCCTCTGCAGTCTGCCATGGGTTTGCTGCCCCACAGGGCCAGGATTCGCCCACCCACTCCCTTCCTAGAAACCACAGACGAGCCGTCCGAGGGCAACGGTTCTCAGTTGAAATACATACGAAGCGAAGCAAACCAGGCAGCCATCAGAAGCCAACAGGCAGCCGTTTAGAAATCGAGTGCTTATTAAGCACTCGCAGCGGCCGCATAGAAGCCTCCCAGGGTGACAAGTACAGCAGAGCGGACGCTGGGCACGGAAACGGGCCAAGATTTCAGCCCCCCCCCCCACAGCCGGGAACTCCTCCTGTGAGCGCGAAGCAATTGCTAAACTTCTCTGGGCCTGAGGGGGGGGGAGGAAGGGCTGTTGCATGAAGCTCAGCATCCGTCTCCCCGAGAAGGCAACTACCTGGCGGGAGTGGAAACGGTCCTTTCTGGAGGACAGCTACTGCGCACCGCAGGGAGAGGCTGGTGACCATCCATCACTGGGACCGGCTGGCTCTGTTCTGGTCTTCCTTGCGGTTGATTAATATTAATTTCCGTACTAATTCCTGCAAATGGGGACATAAATCACTTTCTAAGTCGGGCGGAGAAGTGCATGAAACATCGGGTCTTTAAAAATAGGGTCTTTTGCCTTTCGAAGATCCCAGCTTGCCGCGAGCTGTCTTGCTCTTGGGTTTAAATAGATGGATGATGGATTATACCCCTGCCACCCCAGCTCTGAAACAGGATGTTGTTTAGGGAGAGAGCGGTTGGCCCGGTGGCCCACTTTGACCACCTGACAATCTATGTTCCAGCCTGCAGGGCCTGGCCCTGACCAGGGGGTGAATGAAGGACAGAAAAGAATATGGATGCTTGCTGCACCCACAAGAGGCAGAGGAAACCCCATGGAATAACCAACCGGGTCATGTACCCGACTGGGGGCTCAGGGTCCCCTCCCTCCTCCTCCCAGGAATCCAAGGGTCCTGGGCTCAAAGAGAAGAAATGGATAGAGATGCCAACCCTCAGTTGCTGAGAAACTCCATTCAACAGACATATATAGGAGTTCCCACTAAGCGCAGGCACTTGGGTGGCGGCTGGGAATGCAAATTGGGTGAGGCCTAGCCTCCGCCCTCAGGACCACCCAGACTTCCCAGCTAAGGCCTGATTTGGGGGGGAGAGGGGGGTGGTCTGGATAACAACTCCTCTTTTGTAAATGATTCGACTGATATAGCAGAAAACACGTTTTTAAGCCTGGGGTGGGCGCTGGATTGGATTTGCCTAAATGTCTGAGAAGAGAGATTGTGTTCCAAGTGACCCCTACAGCAGTTTGGAAAACTAGTTTCCGAGTCAAAGGGGATGAAGGTACGGCACTATCTCCAGGCCCGGGCCAAGCCACAGAGACACAGGTTTGGGCTGCATGTGCTCGCAGGGTAGCAGCCAAAGCGCCGAGAAGCCCCCCGCCCCACGGCCAGCAGAGAAGCGGTATGCAGAGGGTTTGTGTCCCGTCTCCTCCGTCCCTCCCAGCACAGACGCAAGCTGACCGGCGAATTTGTTCCTTTGTCGCTTCCCTCTCACAGTCCTGTCCAGACCAGCTGCCTCTCCCAGCCCAGCCAGAAACGTGGCCCCGGAGCCTCTCCCAGCCCAGCCGAGTCCTCCCAGCGACCGGAATGGATCTAAGCTGTGCAAGTTAGTGCGAAGGATCCTCTTCAAAGCCGAGAGTCCCCGAATGCCTTTAAAATGACCCATTTTCTCCAGACTCCCGGGGTGCGAACCTCACCAGCACCCTCCATCACTCCCTGCAGCCTCTCATCCAAACAGGAGCTGCGTTAGTTACAGCCCTCCAGGGGCCTGGGGGCGCCCCCCCCCTCCTCCCAGCCACCGGTCCCTGGACACTATAGTCTCCAGATCCAGGGCGCATCCCCGCCCTCCCTCCTCCCCTGCGTCTGCCAGCCGCCTGACCCCAGGGCACCCCTTGCCTCTGCAGCCAGCTGACCAGCCCGTTCCCCCTCCGCACCCCGCACCCCCCCTACACCCCCGGGGGCTGGCCCAGGTGGAGACGCAGCTCGCGGGGCCGTGGCGCGGGTGGAGAAGCCCTGCAACTGGGACGCCGCCTCGCGGGGCCGGGGGCGCGCAGCGGGCTGGAGAGGTGCCGGAGGGCGGCGGGGGGAACCCAGGCGCCCAAAGGAAGGTGCTTGGGGGGCGGAAGGGGGGGCTCAGGAGGGAGACGCGGGGCCGGGAGCGCGCGCGCGCGGCGCGAGGGGCGGGGACCCCGAGGGCGCGGGCGGGCGCGCGCGCCGGGGGCGGAGGGAGGCGCGGGCGGGCGGGCAAGCGGGCAGGCAGGAGGCGTCTCTCTCTCTCTCTTTCTCTCTCTCTCTCTCTCTCTCTCTGTCGCCGCCCAGGAGCCCCGCGGGCCGCGCCTCCCGCCAGACGGAGCCCAGCGGCCGCCGCGGCAGCAACAGGCGGCGGCGGCGGCGGGGCTGGGCTCGGGGCGCCGGCGGGCGCGGGAGCCGGAGCGCCGGGTCCCCGCCGCATGGAAGAGCATCGCAGCCTGCTGAGCTCGCCGCCGCCCGCCGCCGCCCGCCGGCCCCGCGCCCCGGGGAACCCGCGCCCCGCCGAGCCGGCCGCGGGGCCCGAGCTGCCGCCCGACATGACCGTGGTGGTGCCCGGGGAGCACCTGCTGGAGCCGGGGGCGGCGGGCGGCGGCGGCGGGGACCCGCCGGAGGGCAGCTGCGGAGGCGGCGGCGGCGGCTGTGACCGTGACCGTGACCGTGACCGTGACCGTGACCGCTACGAGCCGCCGCCGCCTCCCCCGCCGCCCGCGCCCCCGGCCGCCGGCGCGCAGGACGAGTGCTGCGGGGAGCGCGTGGTCATCAACATCTCGGGGCTGCGCTTCGAGACGCAGCTCAAGACGCTGTGCCAGTTCCCGGAGACCCTCTTGGGGGACCCGCAGCGCCGCATGCGCTACTTCGACCCGCTGCGCAACGAGTACTTCTTCGACCGCAACCGGCCCAGCTTCGACGCCATCCTCTACTACTACCAGTCCGGGGGCCGGCTGCGGCGCCCCGTGAACGTGCCCATCGACATCTTCTCGGAGGAGATCCGCTTCTACCAGCTGGGCGAGGAGGCCATGGAGAAGTTCCGCGAGGACGAGGGCTACATCAAGGAGGAGGAGCGGCCGCTGCCCGAGAACGAGTTCCAGCGGCAGGTGTGGCTGCTCTTCGAGTACCCCGAGAGCTCGGGCCCCGCGCGGGGCATCGCCATCGTGTCGGTGCTCGTCATCCTCGTCTCCATCGTCATCTTCTGCCTGGAGACGCTGCCCGAGTTCCGCGACGAGAGGGGCTACTTCGCGCCGCCGCCTCCTCCTCCTCCTCCTCCTCCTCCTCCTCTGGCAGCAGCGCAGGAGTTGCCCGAGGAGGAGGGCACCGCCCTGGGCAATGGTACGTCGGGGGCAGCGGCCGCAGCAGCCGGAGCCTCCAGCTTCTCGGACCCCTTCTTCGTGGTGGAGACGCTGTGCATCATCTGGTTCTCCTTCGAGCTGCTGGTGCGCTTCTCCGCGTGCCCCAGCAAGGCCACCTTCTCGCGCAACATCATGAACCTGATCGACGTCGTGGCCATCATCCCCTACTTCATCACGCTGGGCACGGAGCTGGCCGAGCGCCAGGGCAACGGGCAGCAGGCCATGTCGCTGGCCATCCTGCGGGTCATCCGCCTGGTGCGCGTCTTCCGCATCTTCAAGCTGTCGCGCCACTCCAAGGGGCTGCAGATCCTGGGCCAGACGCTCAAGGCCTCCATGCGGGAGCTGGGCCTGCTCATCTTCTTCCTCTTCATCGGCGTCATCCTCTTCTCCAGCGCCGTCTACTTCGCCGAGGCCGACGACCCCACCTCGCGCTTCTCCAGCATCCCCGACGCCTTCTGGTGGGCCGTGGTCACCATGACCACCGTGGGCTACGGCGACATGCACCCGGTGACCATCGGGGGCAAGATCGTGGGCTCGCTGTGCGCCATCGCCGGCGTGCTGACCATCGCCCTGCCCGTGCCCGTCATCGTCTCCAACTTCAACTACTTCTACCACCGCGAGACGGAGGGCGAGGAGCAGGCCCAGTACATGCACGTGGGCAGCTGCCAGCACCTGTCCGCCTCGGCCGAGGAGCTGCGGAAGAGCCGCAGCAACTCCACCCTCAGCAAGTCCGAGTACATGGTGATCGAGGAGGGGGGCCTGAACCCCAGCGCCTTCCCCCCGGCCCCCTTCAAGACGGGCAGCAGCAACGCCCCGGCCGCCTGCACCACGAACAGTAACCCCAACCCCTGCGTCAACATCAAAAAGATCTTCACGGACGTGTAACAGACCCCCGCCCCCCTGCCCGGGACACGTGTGGGACCGTGCCCCTCCTCGCCCCCCCACCCCTCCCCGGTCTGTGCGTGCCCTTGTTTCACACGTTTCCAGGCCATCCATCCAGGAAAGGATGTGAAGAAGTGGAGAGCACTCTTCGCCCTCCTCCTCCTCCTCCTCCCCACCTCCACTGCGGCACCCTGAAACAGGTGTCTGTTTTGCCAGCGGGCTGCATTCTCTCAGCTCTCTCTCTCTCTCTTTTTTTTTCTCTTCTCTCTCTCTCCCTCTCTCTTAATGTTGCAAACAGCAAACTTTGCATTTGATTTCCAGGCCACGCCCGATGGAAGAAAAAAACAAAAAAAACCCCACCCTGTCCATCCCGGGAGGAAGTGAAACCGAAGAGCAGTTAGAGGGACCGTTGAGCCGCCGAAGGGACAGGCAGGTGTTCCTTCACTCAGTGGAGCAGGCGATGCGCCTGAAGGGTGTTTCCTCTGCGCAGCGGGATGAATGGGACATGGAGCTCCCTGGCCGACACTGTGGACCTGTGGATGGGCAAGTCCAGCCAAAAGGACTTGTAAAACCGGCCGGGCGTTTACTGGCTTTCTGCCTGGGATTTCTGTTCTATTCGCAAACCCCTTCCTTCCTAGAACTGGAAGGATCCCCCTCTACGACTCCGAACAAAGGGCCGTGCCCACCGTGTGTACCGGTCTGACTGGTCCGGGTAACTCTCGGGGGGCTCGTGAAGGCATTTCCAAAGTATGAGACGAACGGATTCCTGTGAGGTTCTGCGTGTGCATGTGCGTGTGTGTGTGTGTGTGTGTGTGTGTGTGTGTCTGTGTTCATGTTCCAGCCAGGAGAAACAGATGTTTTCCGTGCCGCCCGAGAGAAACAGAAATTTCCGAATGTAGCCGGGAGATAAGCCGCTGTGGTCCTCACAAGAAGATTAAAGGGGCAGACATTCCTTCCAGCGGAAGTTCCTAATTCCAACCGGCTGATGTCGTTCCCATAGCAACCCAGGTTTCCTAGGAAACCCGAAAAAGGTTGTCATGGCATCCCTTGCTCTCCGTCCCCTGCCCCTCCTAGCCCCTGCCGTTTCCACAGTAACCTTTCCAGATGGTTCCCACTTAACAGGATTTCATCAGGAAAACCACTGTTTGAATAAACCGCACACAGGAAGCCTGGGGTGCCTCTGCGGTGAAATGACTCACAAAACGCATATTTTTTTACTACCAAAAAAATAAAAAATAAATAAAAATTTAAAAAAGCATTGATATCCCCCGATAGTGACTGAGCTGAGAAGGAAAATGTCATCTCTGGGATTTTAGGTAGACACATCGCCATCCGGCGTGAACTTGAATGAAATGTGAGTAACGAGGCAATCATTTCCAAAGATGCTTCTCTGCTGTTTTCTTCCACCAAGAAAGTTTCTGGGCAACCGATGAAATAAGAAAGCAAATAGGAAGGTGTCGTGTACATAATCAAAGGAAAGGATTCCCATCGGGGGGTCCCCGAAACCTTGCTCCAATGTCCTCTTTAACAACAGAAAAACAAAAATAACAAAAAAGCAGATTCCACCGCAGCATCATCACCATCCCGGCACTTGGGAAGCTACATAAAACCGCAAATAATTGGGAAGGATGCGTGTCTGTCCCCGAGGGAATGGCAGACCCTCAATAAAAAGGGGGGACGGGAAGTCACCAGAGCTTGGGGCGACACCTTCACGTCTCAGCCGTGCGCCAGGGGTGCCAGAAGACAGACGGACCCAGGTGAGCACCGTGGTGAGGGGGGGGCGGGGAGACGCTGAGGGTGCTTCCTTCTTGGCCAGGGAAGCAGGCAATGCCATGCATGTCCTGGCGGGTGATACTTGCACACCCAGGCGTTCTGTGTGAGTTGTCTGCTAGCTGCCTTTTTCTGATCATCTGGAACACCGTTTCCACGCGATTTCCAGGCTGCTCACTGTCCTTCCACTGTTTCCTGAAAAAGAATGAAAAAAAAAATAAGTAAAATAAAACCCATTGCTGTTTAGCCTCCGCCCACACTGAACTGAAAATGGTGCCATTTCTGTTACGAGCCCACTTGGCTTCTGACCAGCCTGTTTCCCCTTAAAAAGGAAGTAAAAGACAGAAGCTACTGCCCTCAGATGCTTGTCCCAGGGTTAATGTACATCAATGGATGGTACAATTGTTTGAGGCAAAAATGGTTCAAATGACAATCCAGGTAACAGTCTACTTTAACATAATTGCATACACATTATAGACATGCATTTCCCATTATTATTATTATTATTATTATTATTATTATTATTATTATTGTGTTATAGGTTGTAACTTATTCTCTCTTTGAGTCAATGAGAGTAACCCTATTTTAAAGCTTCTAAAATACTTTCAGGTGGCCAGAAGCCTACTTCTGTTAGTTACTGTTGATGCTTTAAGACAGAAATAATACTGAGACATGAAAAGAGGGAAGATAAAAGAAATCTCTGTGCCTGGCCTTAGCATCTTTGTTCTTACCTATGTGCATCGAGAGAGGACCCATTTGCCTAGTTTCTTCTGCTGCTGATCTGAGTGCCTTTTAACATGGATCTACCTTTTGACCAATTTGTGGTATTGCTGATGACCAGAAATTCTGTTTATGGCCTAGGCTGGTGGTTATATGCTAGACACACTAGAGTAGTAAGAACATACAAATAAATTCTGTGTCTCTTCTTAAAAGATCTTAGAGATGGACAAATGGTTTTATTCCTATTTTTCAGAAGATGTAGAAACCCTGACAAACTTTTTTAAGTAGCCAATAGTTTTTGGAATTGTATGGCTATTAGATTAATACAAGTGAGACCCTCCCCCCCCCCCCTTTTTTTTAACCCAGAGAAATATGCCTTTGAGTTCTGACTTTGGGGTAGTATAATTGCTTCTAGTTGCCATATTGTTAGCTTCTTGAAGGTTACAGGTTCTGTATCCAGTACAGCATGTAGCTTCTGGTATGTATTTCATACATACCTATATTTGATAGGTGGATTGCTGTGATGTTACATTAATGTCCTTCTCCGGCTTTTAATGAAGTGGTTTAATGCATAAGCTCTGCAGTTATATTGCCAGGGCTTGAACCCTGACTCTGCTGTTTGACCTTGAGCAAATTACTGAACCTCTCTGTGCCTCAGGGTCCTTATTTGTAAAATGAGGATAATAAATAGTACCTCCGAGGGCTGTTGTGACTATTAATGGTTAATACAGGCATACTACTCAGAGAGGGTAAATTGCATGATATGCAGCAGAGGTTTTGCTAAGAGATTACATTATATTATTTGCTAAGAGATTGCATTGTTATTGTGATCATTATTCACACGCTTTGTGTAATCAATACTGAACTTTGTGAATGATATGAAATATATAATCGGTCTCTTCCTATTTACTTTCTACATCACAGGAATAATGACCATTTATTTAAAGGTCACCATGTCCTTGACACTTCTCAACTAGGCAAGTTAGGTGGTATTAACCCCATTTTAGGAGGGTATAGAAGAGATGGTGAAGGTTAAATGATTTCCCTGAGACGTCGCAGCTAGCAAGAGACCCAGCTATAATGTAAAACCAGGTCATTCTGCCCTCCCCCACACCCAACACCTGTACCTTTTATTGGGTGACTTGAAAGAGACGGAGCAAATAAAATTCCTTATGCTTTCAGATGACTTCAGCCCATGTCACTAATGAATGGATTCCTGTAAAGAACATATCTCCAGAAACCTCCTTCTTTCAGTATCCTGGAGATTAACCCTTTTCTAGTCATCAGAAATATTTAAACCATCGGGATCAAACATATGCTATTTAAGTTGGATGAGGAGATGGGCTTTGCCAGGAGAAAGGATGACTTTCTTGTATGATGGATTTATCTGGACTTGCTATGATGCTCAGAAAGTATAGTCAGTCCCAGTGGTGGTGCCTGCTGAGACAATGGATATTTTTCAGTTTTAAGATTCGTTTCCTACTTCCACGTGTTTTCAGCTACAAGAGGTGATAGCCTTGTGCAAATTGTTATTT
The DNA here is from genome assembly GCA_011751065.1 of Lasiurus cinereus. NCBI lineage: Eukaryota > Metazoa > Chordata > Mammalia > Chiroptera > Vespertilionidae > Lasiurus > Lasiurus cinereus. The sequence goes on from JAAGEH010000027.1 coordinate 5,838,213, forward strand.
TCCCGCCTCCTCACACTTTGCTTAGGTTACGGGTGCTCCCTGCCAGGAAGCGGTGTAAACATGTTGACTCCCTCTCACCGAGAAGGGAGAAATTACTGAGAACAAAGGGGTTGAAAGCAGGAGCGTGCCGGTTCATCGCAGTGGGTGTCGTTGTCCCTTTAGAAGAGCATCTATCCTCAGCAAAACACGACAACATGATTTTGTCCCACCAGATAGATATAGCCTCTTCTCTCGTGTCCAAATCCAATCTAGTGAAATGAAAAAGGGCAGTGATTTGGGACTTAAGAGCAAAAATGCTAATGAGTTGAGTCTAAAGTTTGCACAGGCCAGAGAGCCTTGCTAACCACAGTCTTCAGTGCTGAGATATCTTGGATATAGGACAGTGCACACAACATAGGTCTGTGTGCACACAACATAGGTCTGTGTGCACATAACACAGGTCTGTGTGCACACAACACAGGTCTGTGTGCACATAACATAGGTCTGTGTGCATACAACATAGGTCTGTGTGCACACAACATAGGTCTGTGTGTGCAAAAGATCCATGGAAGGAGGGGCAACCAGGTCAATACACCCCCATCCACACGCTGGGGGAAAATCTCTATCCCCACAGCTGGTGAATCTAGAGATAAACATTAATATTATTTTATTTCCTTTTAAAAAAATGTTTTTTTATTGATTTCAACAAGGAAGGAAGAGGGAGAGAGAGATAGAAACATCAATGATGAGAGAGAATCATTGATTGACTGCCTCCTGCACACCCCCTACTTGGGATCAAGCCCGCAACCCAGGCATGTGCCCTCGACCCAAATCGAACCTGGGACCCTTCATTCCTCAGGCCGACTCTATGTACTTACCCAAACCAGCTAGGGCTATTTTATTTCTTTGATGGTGTTACCCAATTTAAACGCCCACCAAAGATAGTGGCCTAATCACCCACAGCTACACCTAAGAGGGCTGTGTCCTATCGGCTATTTCTAAACTTTGCCATACAATGTCAGACTTGACATTTTAAAGGCACAGCATGAAGAAATTTAAAGTGACGTAAAACGTGTTATTAACCTCTGTGCCATGTAATGTGCTCAAGCAGTTGCTTTGCTGAGTGTGTATAGGGTCACTATGTAGCATACCTACCCATAACCTAGTCCTTGGAGGATCAGAACGATAATTCACCGACTTCTATACATTTAAAATGTCAATGTTTCCTGCGGCACCTGCCAGGTCCTTCCTGCCTCTCAGCTGTGAGTAAAAGTGATAGTCCCCTCCCACGCAGAGATGCTAAGCAGAACCCAGCCCCCAGGCTGAAGACAGACAGCTCGGAGCTAGAGGTGAGGGCCTGAGACTGGGAGGAGGAATTCAGGGCTTGCCTGGAAGGCGGTTTCTTTTCTTCTGGCCTTGTACTTGGCCTGAATGAAGGAGGCTAAAGCTATTGTTTTCCTACAGCTAATTTCCTATAGTGTGTTAAGCAGTTTTATGTAGATGGATGAAATTGCTTGTGTGTGTTTTTTTTATTACCTGCAGTGCGTGGTTGATAACCTTTGAGAGAGAGATTCGAGGAGGCAGGAAGTAGGGACCGGAAGCCGAGCAGAGCCCAAACCGGGCTGTTGTGACTTGGCTCCGAGCCTCCTGCCAGAAAATGGCCCACGCTATACACCAAGCATGTCAAACTCGTGGCCCGCCGGCCACGAGTTTGACATGCTTGCACACAGCACCTTCACCTGCTCACAGTCACTCTGAAATAGAATGGAAATGATTCAAACAAGTTAGTCACCTTGCTTTTTTCCCGAGGAAGAACTGTGCTTGAGTTGCTTTTTAGACCAAGAGTCTCTGAGTCTTTTTACATGCGGCTATTTTTTTTAACTATTTATATAAAAGATCTGTTCATTTTACAGGTGGCTGTGAATTGAGAGTGTGTGTTGTGAGGAGACCTAAATTCTGCTCCAAGTAGAGCTGAACACACCTCACAGCTCACTTCCCCGGGGACTTTCCAGATTAGTGACTCAGCTCACATCTTAGCTCATTACCAACTTTAATTATGGAGTGAGTCGCGACTTTTTTGACTTGCCCAGAGTACATAATTTCCAAGAGCCCAGTCAGAGAATGATACCTAAATGAGCAAGAAATCTCGCTAGTTCTTGGGGTTGATTACTCTTTAGTTGTTAGAATTTGTAGGACTTGTTGGTTTGCGGCCAACACTGAGTTACTTAATAGATGTCAAAGTATAGACACAAGAAAGCAAAGTTCCCCTAAAGCTCCACGTTATAGAAGGACTCGGCCTTTTCTTCCTCATCCTGTAAGTCAGGAAGGCTGACAGTGAAGTGAGCTGGTTTCTGTACCTCTTCCTCGTGGGCCCTGTTGGAGGTCTCGTTACTCTTTCGGGAACTTGGTAATTGTAGAAATTTGACTGTTCTTGTCTTCTTTTCTTGCTTTTTATTTTAGGACATTTGTTTGGCCACATATCTTCAATGATAGATCTCTGTTTTCTATTACACTTCCTTTCTCTCTTTTTGTACAGTTGCTTTATTGATTTCAGAAAGGAAGGGAGAGGGAAAGAGAGATAGAAAAATCAGTGATGAGAGAGAATCATTGATCGGCTGCCTCCTGCACGTCCCCTAATGGGGATCAAGCCTGCAACCCAGGCATGTGCCCTTGACCAGAATCGAACCTGGGACCCTTCAGTCCCCAGGCCGACGCTCTATCCACTGAGCCAAACCAGCCAGGGCTGTAGAGTGGCTTTTGCTAGTGAAGGCCATGTGCCCTCTTCTCAGCCCTTCAACCCATTCCTGAGCCCCTAAAATAAACATGATGATGACTGTCCAAATATCACTTGTGTTTTTTTGTTCCTATTGAATTGCAACTCTCTCCATCCCCACAGTCTATGAGAATACCAAACTATGCCATACATTTTTAAGAATCCCAAGCGCATTGAGACAGGTACTGACATGTGAAGAAGAAGAAAAAAAAAAAGGCCCAAGCCCATGTATAGAAAGGATGTGACGGTAGCGAGACAAGAAGAGCTTAACAGAACCAGCTCCAGATAACCAAAACTCTGGTAGCACTGAGCCAACGCTAGGCACTTAGGAGATAAAATAATTCATGGTCCTTGTAATTTCTTGTAATTAGCAGTCATTAATAGCTGTTAGATGACTATAATTTTCAAACTCCGCCATGGAAAGGAAGCACACTGTGATGTAAGAAGGTACTCTCGCTTTTTCAACACATATTAGTGGTCAGAAGTTCCATCTTCCATGCAGGGAGGTCAGGTGTATTCCAGGTCAGTGAGGATGACTCCACTGGCTGCCTGCCCAGGGCGTAGTAGATGTGACACCTGCTCAAACCTTTCTTCTCTGAGTGCTGTGATGGGTAATATTCACACGCTGAAGGCTGGCGCTGGGTCTAGCATTTTCTGTTTTTGACTTTGTAAGTATTCTTTATATGTCGCTGGAGGCCCAGTGCACAAATTCGTGCACAGGTGGGATCTAGCCATCCTCCCCCCTCCACAGATGGGGAGTGGGGAGACCCAATCAGAGATGGGACTGGCAGGGGGAAGGGGTCCCAGGCAGTTGATGGGCCCGCCCCGCCCCCTGGTCGAACTCCTAGTTGAGGGGACAATTTGCATATTAGCCTTTTATTATATAGGAAGTAGTTAGTGGATCTCTAGAGTGTGCCTAAATTGAATTGTTATATATCCATTATTTATTCATTCAACCTGTATTTACTGAGTACTTCCTATGTGTCCCCGTGTGAAGTGGTAGGGATTTACTCATTTGTTCAACATATGAAGGGTTCTCTTCTGGGCCAGACACCATCCTAGACTCTGGATGTAGCAGTAGACAAGACAGTCATGCTGCTTTCTGCTCCTTTTAAGAACTACTTTATTGTCAGCATTTCTAAATTATTATCATTTTTTTGTGGTTGGAAGAGGAGAGCACCAAACCTTGAACTTTTATGTCTTTGTTCTCTGCTGGCCTTGGCCGAGTAGATATTGTTGTCTCAGTTTGTAATTTCTTAAAGGGTACCCCACGGCAGGGTTCCTATTTCAAAGGATGAGCAGATTTCAGAGTTCTTTGTAATGACAAGATAAACTATAGAGATGACATCTAGCACCTAGAATATGGTTTTCACAGTATTCTTTGAGACTGTTTCTCTTCTCTCTCTCTCTCTCTCTCTCTCTCTCTCTCTTCTCCCCCCCTCTCCATAACATTGAAAAAATGCACACATACATTTTTCTTTAAAAAAAGAGTAGGCGCTCAAACCTTTCAGATGATTCTAAAGATGCGGATACATTTTCCTGTCCAGAAAGCAAACCATCACATGGGTTTGGGTTGCAGGTGGAGGTCATTATTAAATACGGGCTGGGGGGGGGAGCCCATAATTTCAGGATGCTCTGAAACTTTTCCTAACATAAATGAAAAGCATTCCATATGTAGCTAATACGTATAGAGAATAAAACTGATGGAACTTTTCAGGGTAACGGTAAGAAAACACACCACCATTTCTAAAAGTCCAATGGACAAGATGTTTGACATTGCCGTGAGGTCTATGCTTTTTAAATAAATAAATGTATAGTAAATGCGTTGTGTTGACTCTGTCAACAGACACCCGAAGAGCCCTCATCGAGAGCCGCCCTGACCAGTAGGATGCTCCTGTCTTGCCCTGTCTCGCTCAAGAAGGCAGTGCTGGGTCTGTCGCCGATGGTCGGTGAGCCTGTCGCCAATGGTCGGTGAGTTCCCTGCCAGCCATGGTCTGCTTCTGCTGACGTTCCAATGACGTGTCTCCAGCAACTGCATCCTGCAAGAGAACTAGCTCTGAGGATCTTCCTCCCATCGTATGCCATACAGACGATACTCATCAAGAAAGAAGAACATCAACCATATTAGGGTATCATTCTCAACCTTTTGGCGTTTTGATGAAATCCAGTGATCCCCAAAAACTAAGCAGTATTGCTGATAAAGAGAACCTGTGTGTGTGTTTCCGACAAGCCCACGACGACTGTGTCTCTGCTTTCAGCTGATCCCTGGACCGTGTTTAATCGCGAGATGCGTTCACGTGATCTTCTGTGTCCTGGCTTCCGTGCAGCTTTATGGATGACTGTGTTTTGTACCAAAGGCCCTCGTGCATAGACTAGCCCATCGCCACGTGAGTAAGTGAAATGTATACACTGTGCCCAGGTGAATGGCGTTAAAGACAGACTCGCCTAAAAGAAACGTGCCTTGCTTGAGCCAACATTCCCTTATTTTTTCATTAAAAGTGGTAGATTTGCAAATGAATCTTGTAGGCTGGTGTTAGCTGAGCTCAACGTGAAAAATATATTCTTAGTACTTACTGTATGTTTAAGTTGTCTGTCTTAACGAAAATTCGACGTAGGGTGATGCTTCTCCACAGCTTCTATGGAATACACCCAATTCGGTTTCGTTTTTTATGCAGTGTGTTCGGCGTGGTGAGACCAAGCACATTCCTAAGGATATATACAGAGTGTCCCATCTAATGTTTATAGAGCATCCTTCAGAATGATATATGTAAAAGCTTTCTTGATTCATTTTCTATTTTTATATTCTTTTGGAAATGAAACTTTTATCAATAATAATAATAAAAAAAAACACAGCCAAGTTTTAGTTGGAAAGGAGACTTAGGAGGTCATGAAGATGATTTCCCACAGGGCGGGGGGTGGGGGGGGAAGGGGAGGGGACATTTCCCTTCTGTGCCATTATTAATGTAGCGACTGTGACATTTCAGCAGAATGGTAGCTATTTGTATATTATTTAATAAGCCTTATGGAAAGTCAAACTGTGAACCTTTAGCATAAAAAAAAAGATTTTTTTCTCATTTCCATATTTTATTTTCCAAATATACCCGAGCGAATGCATGAATAACCGGTCTCCTGTTATTCAAATGCGTAGCAACGCTAAGTTACAAATAAGAGCACCTGTAGAATTTTTAATTCCCATCAAAATATCTGGGGAGCAGAGCTAGGATGATAATACTTATTTGATCCCTGTGGAAGGAAAGGCAGGTGATGAGTTTCATTGTTAATATATAAGAATCAGTAGCTGACACAAACTTTTTATTTTTTTTATTGATTTCAGAGAGTAAGGGAGAAGGAAAGAGAGAGAGAGAGAGAGAGAGAGAGAGAGAGAGAGAGGGAGAGAGAGAGAGAGAGAGAAACATCCATGATGAGAATCATTGATCGGCTGCCTCCTGCACGCCCCACAATGGGGTCTGTGCCCTGACTGGGAATTGAACCTGATCTCTCGGTTCATCATCGGTTGATGCTCACCCATTGAGCCACACTGGCCAGGCATTAACTTCTAACAGCAGTAAAACAGACGCAGAGGCGCTAAAACCCAGCGAGCTTTCTTTTGGGCCATGCCAACATTGAGTTTGACACCATTTGCTGGTTATTTCTCGGGTCAGAACTGCGGGATGTGGTCACCCTAGGAAAAAGTGAAGTCGGAGAGTGCCGGTCACCTCAGGTTTGCGCTGGGTGAAACTCCAGTCTGGGGGGTTTGTCCTTAGCGTAGAAATGTAGCCACTACCGTGGTTTTCTTCTGCATAACCCATGTCACAGAGACACCGGCCCAGAGGATGATAGTCCATCCATTCCAGACACCACATACTCATCACGGATGCCCACCCGTGTGGAGTCACTTACACGAGCTATTGGGCCTGGCACAAACCCATACACTGTCCTCTCGGAGGCCTTAGACCTGCCTGTGTTCTAATAATAACCTGCAGGTGTTACAAAAGCCGACACAGGAACTGCCTTCCTGAAACACCCGCGACAACTCTAAGCATTATAGTATATTTACTATCCTTTCTGCATTATTATGATGATGATTACAGGCTACGATGTCAACTAAGGACAAAACCAGTTCTTTGGCTCTAAAAAGCACAAAATGGCACCAGATGAGCCAACCATCAGGTCCGGTCTCGTTCATTGAATGTGGGGTCCCAATGCCATGGGTCTAGATAGATAGCGGGAGACCAGAATTCTTGGCCACATCCTACCTGTGGGACCCTCGTCACTTCTCAGGGCGAGGCTTTCCGTTTCCTGAGTTGCCAAAATGGGGGTGCTGGGTTGATACCCCCCAAGCCCTTTGCCAGCCCCTGGGTCCTCACGACACACATTTGCAAGGACTTTGAAGTGCGCAGACTTCCTTACGCATTTCTGAAGGAGAGAGTCTTGGGCCTCTGATGGGTCATGGGGTTCTTCACGTGGATGATGAGCAGAGGAAATAGGATTTTCCTTTTTCTGCTCCTGTGAGAATTGTCCCAGGTCTGTAATGGGATCACGACCCAGTAGACACATCACTCTGCAGAATGGGGACGAATGAATGAAGCAGCTGGAAAGCAGGGGAGGTTTTCTGTTATACTTCGTAGGTTGTGAGGGGGATGGGAAACAGTCTGTGGAGTTCTACACAGCCCACACCACCATCCTGGCGGCGGTGGGAAGAGGTAGGAAGGCAGGAGTGTTTGCCTTACAAGCTCTTGACTCTTTTAGCACAAGAATGAGTTGGGTAGGAGCAGGTGCCTGCCAGTAATTCCCGTGGGCCCCAGGAAAGTCCCTTGAACCTCTCTGAGCCCCGATTTCTTGGTCTGTACAGTGAAGAATTTACATTTAGTCATCTGTATGTCTCTTTACCTCGCTGAGGATTCGGTATCATTTTCAGGTGGTTTATTGCTCCTCTCCCGTCACTAAAAGACGGCCTATCTCTACACCTGGGACCCAACAGACTGCAAACCCCAACATTCCTAGTTCTGATCCTGCCAGTTGACCTCAGCAAGACATTAAAAAAAAAAAAATGTCGGCCTTACCTTTCATTTTGACCATGGTTTGTTCGTTACGGTTTCGCATTTCATCTTGGACTGTTGAGTTAGTTATCTAAGCAAAATCTCCCTTCCTGTGACACTTCCACTTAAATGCTTGTGTTTGAATAGTCACTTGGCGAATCAGGATTAAACATATAGTGCTCACCTATGAACTGCAGCTGATGACAGGGTGCATTTTTTTTGGCTCATTGAAAAGGTAATGCCTTCCCTAGCCAATTTGGCTCGGTGGATAAAGGGTCACCCTGCGGACTGAAGAGTCCCGGGTTCGATTCTGGTCAAGGGCATATGTCCAGGTTGCAGGCTCGATCCCCAGTGGCGGGCATGCGGGAGGCAGCCGATCAATGATTCTCTCTCATCATTGATGTTTCTCTCTCTCCCTCTTCCTTACTCTCTGAAAATAATAAAAATGTATTTAAAATAATTTTTAAAAAAGATGCAAACTTGAGGTGGAGGCAGAAGTGTGTTTACTAGTAGTGAGAGAAAAAAAATTTTTTTTAAAAAAAGATAATGCTCTTTTAGTCCCAAAAGCTATGGCTATAATTTAAAGTCATATTGACAGATTTTGTCCATTTTTGTGAATACAAATAAGGCCAGTCGTGCCATAGTGTAACTCATTTTGCTCAGGAGTGAGAAAACGATTCAGGGAAAATCCAAATGGTTTGGCTTTCGCAGACAGTTGGAAAAAGAAGGGTTATAGGTTTTGTACAACCTAGATCAGAGATCATTTCTATCCATGGAAAACCAAGAGTATATTCTGGTTGCTGGTTTCGCTAGGATGGCAGAGACTAGAATAGAAAGAAGCCACCCTCTGGACACACACAGGAAACGGTTAAAATGATAGCCACCCGTTGGAATAACACAGAAATAGTGTATCCTCCTGGGATTATTGGTCCAGTGCCGTCTTCTGTCCTTCCATTCAGAAAAAGGGGCCGCTATCCCAGGCCTCCATTCATAACCGGAAACGTGCATTGTGCCTCGGGGAGCGATTCACTGAAATGTCTCATCTGATCAGGCGGGTTTTGTGCGTCTGAAGTTTCACTTTAGGCTGAATTGACTCTCCCGTGTACCCAGTGTCTGTGATGTTTGTGAGCAGTCATGTTACCCCCTTTTCCAAGAAGTGGATGAAATCTGTTAACTGGTGACTCTCACATCGCATAGTAATAGTGCACCTTGCCACGACCTGTGAAGTGACCACGCTAAGACACACCACAGTAATATCTCCCCTGCTAACCCGTTTCCATGGTGCCATCTCTCAGTGCTGGGGTTGGGGTGGGGAGGTTACGTATGTCGTTTACTTAAAACTGTCCAAGTGCTTTTCCTACATGCCCTAAAATTATAGGATTATAAACCAAATAGAAATATCCTCTCTCTCTTTTTTTTTTTACTCAGTTGTAAAAGCACTGCATTTCCCTATCCATTTTGGGAAATACCCTGTAAAATGGTATAATTTTTGTTTAAAAGTTCTTCTATATCTATCTATCTATCTATATACACAAGGGAAAGCAAACACGTGTGTAATTTCATGTAATGTGTTTCAGGTAAGAATCCATTTTTGAAATCTTCTGCAGATAGTAATTATGTAGGTGTCAGAATAATAAAGACACCTCCTTTTTTCTTTTATAAAGATGTCTCACGTTTGTTATCTCCAACTTTGCAAATTTCACTCACCTATTCTGTTTAATCTTGAAAGTATCTAGGTAGTATTCCATCTAGCTTAGAGATTCAATGCTCTAAAGTATTCGATCTGAAGCTTAGAGATGAAACAATTAAGGGTTTTCAGAAAGATCAAGGGACTTGTCCAAGACTGTGTGCCAGCAAATGGTTCTGAACCTGTTCATCTTTTGGTCATCCCCCCCTACCCCCCCCAATCTCTGCCATTTTCTTTAAAACGTTGACCTCAGTTTAATTCTATAGGATACATTGGGGCTTTTCAGGCTTTATCCCCAAGCCAATGTTGTTGCTGTTAATGTCAGAGCTTTTTTAGAAACTTCCAAAAAGTATTCTTCCACAGGGGGGTAGCCAACCAGTTTTCCACCGAAAACATATTACATCCATACACCCTGACCATAGACACTCCGCCCAGATGATGGCAGGATGCCAGACTGAGAAAAAAAAAATCATCTCCTTCACTCATCTTCTAACTCCCTGTTTAAAAAACCATCGTCATGACTGGTCGCTGAACAGCTGAAAGAAGCAATAATCCACAGACAGGTCGTATTGTGTATGGGATGGATTAAGGACCATTCTTGAACACTGACATCGTAACCAATATTGGAATTCTGGGTGAAATGTAAACGCAAACACATTCCATATTTGTCTCTGTATCGTCGTCTTTTGACATGGAAGTTCTCAGTGTATCACGTATGAATGCCAAGTTAAAATAAGCTCTTTTCCCAGGTCCTCTCACGCTCTCTTGTCGTCATAACTTGGGGCCTTCTGTTAAGCAAATGTTAGCAAAAACCTCTGAGTTGAGTATGTGATGTTTTTTCATCTGATCCATTTTTCAAATTTGCCGTTGAGTTGACAGTGTTTTCCTTGCAAATGTTATGTGCAGAATTTAATAAAATACCAGAAAAAAAATCTCATCAGTCATCTTAATAATTAGTTCCAAGTTCTCTTGTGGCTTCCCCTTCCCCTCTTTCTGTTTCCTCTCCCCCCACCACCACCACCCCCTCTCGTGCTCTGTTTTTGCAAAAGAGGAAACATCAAAAGCTGGGCGGCTGTCAGAAACTCAAACATCAGCTGCCTTCGGCTCAGCTCTGCAGGCTGCCGGGTCCTGTCACGGTGACTGCAGGCCAGCCTTTTTGCATGGCCCGGAACGAGTCTTCTGGATGCCAGCATGGCCTACTGTCTTCCATTGCTCCTGGTGGAGGGCCTGGAAAATTCTGGAGGAAGAAAACCCTTATTTGTAAGAAGTCTGTGCCATCAGACTACTCGGTTATACGAGAAAAGTGTGGGAAAGCAGGTAAATGACTTCACCCCAAATATGACTTGAGCATCGGTTGTGTGCACTGCGCTGTTCAAAGCACGGTGAGGGAGGCAGGTGACCTTGGAATCGGAGTCTAGTGGGTGACGTGCATCTAGTCCTGAGCTCCTGGGTCAGGATTCTCCTTATTTAGATTCAGAAGAGTCCGATGTTCAGAAAAGACGCTGGTTGCCTATATGTATTCTCTTTGCATCGCCAATATTTTTGCACCATGATTGATTATCATTTCCTGTAGTCAGCCTTTGCATACCCATGGTTCTCATGGGCCTGAGCAATGTTGACCCGGCATCTTCCTAATAGCAGCTACTCCAACGTGTCTCTGCTTTTGGAATGTCAACAAATGGCTACATCACCAAAACAGAGGCCCTCTTTTCTCCATCTGGAATTTTACTTTGTCTTAGAAAAAGAAGAAGTGCCAAGTTGGGCTGCTTTACGTATGTGGTAACTCGCCATTAGAGAAAAGAATAAAGCAGAATTTCCTCAGCCTCCCATTGCTAGAAGAAATCACTGTTTTTTTTTTCAGCTTTCTGGTCGTGTAACTTGGGTGGTAGACTCTGGGAGCCTTGATTTGTATTTCATTTTAAGGAACCGCACCTTTAAGTCCTTCATGAGCATTTGCAGAGTGAACGAAGCAATGCAGTTGGTTGCCAGGGGGTTAGAGATGGTCTCTTTCAACCATGGAGGGGATTCTCACTTTTCCACCGATCTTCAACAGAAACGTCAATCTGTAAGGATTTGGGGTAGAGCAGTGGTCGGCAAACTGTAGCTCTGTTGACTAGTGAGTCTGCCGACCACTGGGATAGGGTCTTCATCACAAGGAACAACAACAGCCTGTCATTATTGGAATCAAGGGACTAGGTCAGTGGTAGGCAAACTCACGAGTCAACAGAGCGGCAAACCACGGCTCATGAGCTGCATGTGGCTCTTGCCGACCACTGGGTTAGAGACATTCAGTCCTCAGTGCATTTTCTTCTATATTATAAGCTTTATCTGTATGGTGCTTCTCTGTCCTTTAGGTCCATGTATCATCCTGTATAATAAAAGCCTCATCTGCTAAGTGTTTGACTGTGCAACCAGTCGCTATGATGCACACTGACCACCAGGGGGCAGATGCTCTGACAGGTAGGTTAGCTTGCTGCTGGGGTCTGGATTATTGGGACTGAGCACTCCCTGGAGTCCTCCTGCAGTCCCTCCCTGGCCCCGATTCTGCACTGGTGGGGTCCCTCGGCCTGGCCTGCACCCTCTTGCAATCTGGAACCTCTCAGAGGGTATCAGAGAGCCAGTTTTGGCCCAATCCCGGCAGGCCAGGCTGAGGGACCCCACCGGAGCATGAATCTGTGCACCAGGACTCCAGCGAATTTATAAGTTCCATCCATCACAGCCAGCATAGGTCGCACTGTTATTTAAATCCTTTTTTCACTCCCAACGAGACCCAATGAGTCAGAAGGAAAGCACCCCAAGAGGGGCGCCCTTTGGGGGCAACGCTGGTGTTTGCATTGAAAGTCAGCGAAGTCATCACTTTGGAAATGAAGCCACGAGAGAAGGAACCAAGGAAATAACCCCGACATCTGATTTTTCAAATCTCACCGCGGACAAGCAGAGGAGTCTGTGTGGCCGTCCCTCACCTGTCTGGTCCAATTTGGCCATTTGGACCACTGCGCGCCTCGGGGTGAAGACAGAGGACACAAATGGACTCGGAGGCGCCACCTCATTAACCTTGACGACATCGGAGAAGAGTCGATGCCAGGTGTCACCCGTCTGATTTCTACCCGCAGGCCAGCCGGGCACACAGACAGCTGTTTCCGTATCACCGGGACCTAAGAGCAGTGACAGGGCGCAAGAGGGGAGGCAGGGGGGCGGGGAGAAGCTGAGCAGCCGCTGGAAGATGCTAAGCCTCCCCCGTGTCTTGCGTTTCCCTCATCTCTGCCGAGAAGCGAGGACTCTGCGGAGGAAAAGGCCGTGTCTTCTGATGGGTAGTGAGGGGGAAGGAAATAATTAGGGGGAATTGGCCTTCACCGTATGGCTGTGGATTTTTGAGGCAGAGTTCTTTTTTTTTTATTTTTATTTTTTGCTTTATAATCTCTGGAAGCAATTTGCGAAGCCGATTGAACTTTCTGTGTCCTCGTCCTAAGAAAGTAATGAGTTCCTGATGGGAATCTGCCTCTCCCTCCAGGCCCCTTCTGTGTGGGGCCGAGCTGGCCACGCGTGCCCTAGCTGAGAGGCCGTGCTGTGCACAGACGGCTAGTCAGACAGGTGACACAGCTCCTGAGGGCGCGGGGGGGCGGGCCCCGGGGGCGCCATTCCCAGGAGGGCGGCAGTTCACAATGGATGAACTCTTTGTGACAACACGGAGGGACCTAGAGAATGCCGCGCTAAGCGAAACAACTCAGACGAAGCGAGCTAAGGACCAGATGATGTCACCCATACGGGGAGTATGAAATGGAAAGCAACCGATGAGCAAACAAGAAGAAAACTCAGCCCAAACCGGTGTGGCTCAGTGGGTAGAGCGTCGGCCTGTCCACCGGACCACTTCTGGCTGTCCACCTGGCCCCATCCCCTTTGTCACTGGACCACTTCCAGTTCTTCACCTGGCCCTACCCTTCCCCTCCTCTCCCCCCCACCGCCCCATTCAACTGACTACTTCTGCCTGTTCACGTTCCTCCACATCCTTGTATAAAAAATAAATATGTAAGTAAAAATAAATAAATAAATAAATAAAAGTCGTGCCAAAACCTGTTTGGCTCAGTGGATAGAGCGTCCGTCTGCAGACTGAAAGGTCCCAGGTTTGATTCCGGTCAAGGGCATGTGCCTTGGTTGCGGGCACATCCCCAGTGGGGGCCGTGCAGGAGGCGGCTGATTCATGCTTCTCTCTCATCGATGTTTCTAACTCTCTATCCCTCTCCCTTCCTCTCTGTAAAAAAATCAATAAAATATATATTTTAAAAAAGAAGAGGAAAAGAAGAAGTAGAAGAAAAGAGGAAGAAGAAGAGGAAGAAGAGGAGAAAGAAGAAGAGGAAGAAGAAGAAGAGGAAGAAGAAGAAAACTCAGAGGCCCAGGTAACGGTATGGTGGTTAGCAGAGGGAAAGGGAGGTGGGGGGAGTCAAGGGTAGAGGGGGTCAAATACATGGTGACAGAAGATGACTTGTCTTCGGATGGTGGGCACACGCTGCCATCTACAGATGCTCTCTCATAGAAGTGTACACGTGAAACCTCTATCATCTGATTACAGGACCATTCGCTTAGGCCAGGGGCCCTCGGGCAATGAGACAGGCGCTCAGGTTTGACAAGTCAGAAGAAATGACTACATGAGGCGCATGAGGGGAGGGAGCAGAACTAAGTGCCAAGCTAGCTCTCCATCCCACGATGCCAGCCGCGAGGAGCGTTGTGAAACCACCGTGTGGAGGCAGGCTCTCGGCGCCAGACACACAGAACGCACGCTTGCCAAGGACTCGAGACGGCTGTCTCAGCAGCGCAAACCCTTAAAAAAAAAAAAAAAAAAACTCTGACTATTGCAGCATTTAAAAAATAGTTGGATCCACGACAACGCGAAAGATGGCTCTCTTGCAAGTTTTCTCTCTAAATTTGGAAACGCGGGAGGAGAGTTGAGGACGTTAATCTGTGCTTTCACATCAGCCACACTTAGCTCATCTGGTGGCTGTCTTGGAAGAGCTGTTTATTGTTTGAGGAACCGTTGGGGTCCTCAGGGTAAGCTTTCAGCCTCAGAAACAGGAAACCAGATTTTATCTCAAGTGTAATAGCAACCTCCGTGTTTACACATTTCCAGTAGCTTCTAGACTTCTCCAGAGGACTACCGCAGTGGGCAATCCTTTGAAGTACGTAGCCAACTTGGGCAAGAGCCCCGTGTTTAAGCTGGCTGTGTCTGCTGGTAGCTAAGTGGTTCTCTGTGCAAAAATATGCGCACATTCCCTTCTTCTCGTGGAATCTGCTGGACGGAGCTACCAGACGACAGACCTACATAAGCAAGAACCACCCTGAGTAGCTTCCAGTAAGATTTTTAGTTACTGGCAATTCTAAGCACACGTCTTAACAAAACTGAAAATATCACCGTCTTCCTACTGGTGACAACAGAGAAAGAACATGGATTTACTGGAAAGTAAAATATGAATTCTAGCCCTAACCGGTTTGGCTCAGTGGGTAGAGCGTCGGTCTGCAGACTGAAGGGTTCCAGGTTCGATTCCGGTCAAGGGTATGTACCTTGGTTGCAGGCCCATCCCCAGAATGTGCAGGGGAGGCAGCTGATCGATGTTTCTCTCTCATCGATGTTTCTAACTCTCTATCCCTCTCCCTTCCATTCTGTAAAATATCAATAAAATAGATTTTAAAATAATACGAATTCTAAAGGTTGCAAATGAGCCTCCATCCTTATTACTCGTGGCAACTCCTTCAGATCTACTCAAGAGGAAGGTAGGGAGCCGGGGACCAGCAGCATCAGCACCACTTAAGAGCTTGCTAGGAATGCAGAATCTGCCTGGCTGGCCTGGCTCAGGGATTGCGCATTGACCTATAAACCAGGAGGTCACGGTTCGATTCCCAGTCAGGGCACATGCCCGGATTGTGGGCTGGATCCCCAGTGCAGGATGGGCAGGAGGCAGCCAACCAATGCTTCTCTCTCATCATTGATGTCTCTCTCTCTCCCTCTCCCTTCCTCTCAGAAACCAATAAAAATGTATTTAAACACAAAAGCAAATAAAAAACAGCCTGCAGACTATCAGCCCTGGCGGGTATAGCTCAGTTGGCTGAGAGTCTTCCTGTGCACCGCATAGTGGCCGGTTCCATTCTGGGTCAGAGCACGTGTCCCGATTCGATGTTCGATTCAGTTTGGGGTTCTGACGTCACTGTCTCTCCTCTTCCTCTTTCTCTGAAGTCAATAAAAACATATTCATAACAATTAGAGAAAAATCGAGAATCTCAGACCCCACCGCAGGCCAACTGATTTAGGATCTGAATTTTAATAACACCCCCACCCCCACCCAGCGGTTCCTTGCACAGGAAAACTGAAGGAACGTTACTGTCAGAGTTCTGCGACTCAGGAAGTCTCCCTCTGAGATTTTCCACCTGGGAGCCCTCAGCACGGAGGAACAAACCCCCAAGTCCGAGCGAGAGTTCAGCTGAAATAAGCCACCTGCCTCCTGTCTGTGTCTGTGGCTCTGAAGTCCAAGCACAACATGGCAGAGAAGGAGTATTTTCAGGATGGAACACGGAGCGTGGAAAGGCTGCCTCATGCTTCTACTTCAGATCAGATTCTACTGCCCCATGGAGTCTTCCTGCTTCCGGATCTCATAGCCCAGGGACCCCCACCAAAGCTCTCCACCCAGCCGACCCCTCCCCAGCGGTGAACCCCAGGAAGGCCCCAGCATGGGGCATGCAGGTGTTTGGCCCCATGGAGGGCAGTCTTTATGGATGCTGGGAAGTGGGTAAAATGACAGTTCTCACCGCTCAGACGCCCATCACCGATGGCGTTAGATGTTTTACCCGGCGCTCTTCTCTTTACCTCTATTGACACAGTGAATCCTCAAAGCGACCCCAAAACACAGGTTCTATTATCATCACCCCCCATTTTATTTATTTATTTATTTATTTGTTTGTTTGTTTTTAAACATATTTTATTGATTTTTTACAGAGAGGAAGGGAGAAGGATAGAGAGTTAGAAACATCAATGAGAGAGAGAGAGACATTGATCAGCTGCCTCCTGCACGCCCCCCACTGGGGATGGGCCCACCACCAAGGTACATGCCCTTGACCGGAATCATACCTGGGACCTTTCAGTCCGCAGGCCGATGCTCTATCCACTGAGCCAGACCGGTTTCGGCTATCACCCCCATTTTAGAGGTGAGGAAACTTGGCTCAAGTCATAAAACTGGACAGCGGCAGAGCCGGGCCCTGCGCTTGTTCTAACCAGACGTTTTGCCCCCCAGGGGACTGTGGGGCCACCTCAGCCAGGGATGGGGTGTCTGCGCCCCTCACCAGGGTCCTACCAGGTAGACGGTGCACAGGTGAGAACAAGGCCTCAGCTGATCAGCCAGGAGGCCTCCGTGCCTCCAAGCCTCCCAACCACCTCCACTGCCCCCAATGCCCCCCACTTCCCCACCCCCAGCCTAATCGGCTGCTGAGACCCCTGTCCCTGCACAATCAGAGCCCCGGAGGTCAACCCGGGTGACAAAGGTCCCACTGCCTCCTCCCACCGCCTCCCTCCAGCCCCCCACCTCCATCCCAGCAGGTGGATTCTGCACGGATCCCGCGTGTTCTGTGGCGGGAAGCTGCGTGTTCAGCCCTGTCCACCCTGGCTCTTGGCGGGTGCAAGCCAAACCCTGGTCCCATGCACACACATGCACACACACACA